>JAAGAY010146365.1:55554-194409 GCA_011801015.1 Ardeotis arabs
CTGCCCGCGTGGCGCCCGCCGCCGCGCCCGCCGCGCGTGCGCCCCGCCGCGTTGCCAAGGGGACGGGGCGCGCGGCGGCGGGAAGATGGCGGCCGGGAGCGGGATGGCGGCGCCGGGGGCTGCGGGTTCCTGCCCGCACCGCTCTGCTGCGGCTGGCGGGGCTCGGCGGCCTCGGGCCCGCCCCGCGGCAGGGCTCGGTGCCCCTCTCAGCGCTAAGGGCGGCCTGGCGACCGCGCAGCCCCCCTGCGAGGGGAGCTGGCGTGTTTCCCGCCATTGTGGAGCCTCCCTGTTAGAACTGAGGCTTCGGCGCTTCACGGCTTCTGCCTTTGTTTGGCCTGAAGGAAAGCGAAACGTTCGCTTTAAATACCCGTGAAGAATAAACTTCGTATTTCACTGGGCATTAAAGCGTTAGTGGTCAGTAACTCCTTTTACTGCGGTGCCTCATCTTACATGCTGAGATGGAATGTGCTGGAGTCACTGATCCATCGCGAGGTGAAGCTGTAATGTGTGTGTAACTGCAAATTATTCGTTATTTTCACTGCTCTCTCCTGGTAAAGCCGCCAATGACATGCAAAAAAAAAAAAAAAATTGTGGTTGTAAATCCTTCCATATCGCCCTGTCTGAAAAGCCTGCAGGACGCCAGTCGGCAAATCTTGCTGTGGCCACGTGGAGCAGACGTGATGGTGTAAAAACATTTCGGAAAAGCTGCCCTTTTCTTCAGAAGGCACAGAAACGGACAGACAGGGACAGGGACAATGTCCCTCTGGTGACAGCGGGAACGGTCGCATGTTCCTCTAGTCTCTGTCACTGCTGTGTTTGCAATTAGTGCTTCGTCAGTCCGGAAGAGCTACTGGGAGCAAGCAGAGAGGCTGAATTTAACCGGCACAAGTAGAGCAGGAGCCCCGAAGCGATGCCCGCCCTGTGCTGCGGCCTCGTGCCCGGGCTCGAGCTTGGTCCAGCTCAGCCCCGCGCCTCCCTGCCACGCCACGGCACCTGCACTGCAGTTTGCGTACACAGGTAACGTCAGAGGTATTGCAATAAGAGTTTAGCATTAAAGCATTTGAGGTCACAGAGGAATTTATTACTAAGCAACCTTTTAGTTGTCAAAAATCTCTTTCTTTTCAGGATTTTTTTTCCTGTTATTCATTTAAAAAATGGTGTTGTGAACCCTTGTGTACATGTGGAGCAGAGTAGGGATGAAATGCCGTTCGCACAATTCAGTGAGAATTCTTGTTGACATCAGTGAACGTAAGAGAGTAGACTTTGGCCCTAGAGATACTATTTTGCATAATGTTCATTTGAGATGTTTGTCTTTTTCTCAAGGCCACAGCTTAGTTACATGAAGTGGTTTTGCCTGCAAGTTTAGCACCTTGCCCTATGGTCCGTCTAGATCTCCTAACGGGAACAGCGTGTGCTCTGTTCTCTGCATGGGTGGGAGAGTTTATGTGGAACTGAAGGAAATGGAGTAGGTGATGGTGCTGCTGACTGAAAGGTGAATCATTGCTGCCATTTAATATTAGACCTTCATACTCTTTCACATGTCCACATTAAATAATATTTTCCTGAGGCTGGACAAAAACTTTGCTGGAGCCACAAATCTTCTTGTCCAGGCCAGGTGTTAGCCTGTCCCTCACAAATAAGCCGCAGGAGCTGGGGATACTGTGGAACTGAGAAAAACATGACTGGGACCGTGAAGACGCTCTCATGTGAAGATGCTCCTTTTCTTCTAAATCCTCTTGTCACTCTCTCTGTTTATCCCTCTAGTTTCATCATTTTGCCCCCCCCCCCTTTTTTTTTTTCATGTAGGGCCAGGGAAAAGGCTGTACGAGAACTGATAATTGGAATTTGTGTTTATTAACTTCCTGAGGTCCTGGCGCTGAGCTCAGGAAGAAGTGAGCGTGCATTGCTGACTCGGGTGGGCTTTGTAGTGGGCATAGCCAGGGAAAACGCCGGCTGAGGGAGTTTGCCTGAAACTCCAGAGTGCAATGGATCGCGATTGCCGCTCTCATTGGCGCTGGATCGGTACGCGGTAGTGGGGGTTAGAAACGTGCTAGCTGCGCGCACAGAAGCAGTTGCAATCCCATGCCTGATGTAGCCTGACTTCTTACGTGCACGGGAACCTAACGCCTGCTGCTTGGCCACACGTGCTTCCGCAGGTGTGAGTCCCTGTTTTGAAGCATGTGTGCGTTTTTCTTTTTTTTTTTTTTGTTCATTTTGGCTCAGGGCATGATTACAGCTATTTTGTTACAAACTGTCATGTATGTAATCCAGTGAGATTACTGTATTTAAATCACCGTCCTGTTACAAGCCTCTCCTGCAAAACGTATCTTGTGGTGCGTGTACGCGGTATCTCCTGAGAACAGCCTCCAGGAAATGTGCGTGTTTGTGGAACTGAGTGAAATAATGGTGGGGGAATTGTAGTCACAGGAAATACAGAGATCAGTAACTGTGGTATAAGCTGCTGCTTGCAAATTTATGCTTTAGATAAAGTAGTGTTTGAAGACTGAGAAGATCTCCGCTTTCACGCGCGACCTGTGGAGTGTGCAGGCTGCCTCTGGCGCTGATGCCTCCGTGGCACTTTGCTGAACTGTGTGCCTTTGTTGCAGTTCACTGGGCAGTAAAATGAGACCCAAATCCCAGGCAGTGGGCTGTTTAATTGTGATCTGCTGGGGAAATGCTCTTTGGCTAGAAATCTATTTGGATTTGCTTAGATTATTAGAGTTTACTCACAGCTTAGGTTGAGCTTTCATTAATTAGTTCTCTCTGCACTAAGCATCTCAGCGTTGCTCTAGGGTGTCAGCTGGTTCGGCTTTGCAGGACGCCTGCGGCAGTGCGCAGTCTGAGAGAGGCCGGCGGGTTCAAGGGAAGGCCGGGCGTTGCAGCTGCACAGCTGCTCCTTCCTGCACCACCTGGACGGGCCATTTTGTGAGCAGCCGCCTCACCGTGCCGGCTGAGGGGGTGCAGCCTAGGGGGGCACCGACGCTCCCTGGCAAACACCGTCCCTTCCGTGAGGGACCAGCTCCAGCTGCACCTGCGGTTACCTGGACACGGGATCTGGTTTTGCGAGAGGCCTTGAAATGGCTCCAAGGCGGGAGGAGTACAGATGCTCATAAAATCAGCATGTGGTTACACAGTGTCTTAATAGTGCTGCCCGGTGAGAATCACACTTTGTTTTAGCTGTAACCTTGGAAATGCTGGAGGAAGGAAAGAAGTGGGGGAGGAAGAAGTCAGCTGAAGTGGGCTTTGCTAAGGCAGAACCTGTAAGAGAGAAAGGAAGTCCCTTACAGAAGGGCGACTGAAAACAATGATTTCTGTTTGAGTTTAATCCTCGGATGCCGATGTGAGTGCACGAGGTCTCTGCCTGTACGCGCTGGCTCTGTCGAGGTGTCAGAGGCCCCCAGAATTGTTTGTACAGTGGATTGCTTTGTTGAACAGTGTCCATGAAACTCTAAAGGATTTGTAGGTGTTGGATGTATCAATTCTTGGTCAAAGTGTTATCTGATGTTCAATGATTGTTATCTAAATCAGTGGAACATGATTCCCCCTTACTGTCAGTTTTTGAAAGCCTTGAACCTTGTGCAATGCATTTGGTTTGGATTTGGTGTTTGGCGGAAGGAGCATGCAGTTTTATTTGCAGAAGCTGTGCCCACACTGTGTGTGTTACATGATGGAAAAAGAAACATCGCATGTCTTCTGTTTGAATTGTCTGCCTTGCACCATGCCCGTGCTCACGCGCTGAGCAGCTGTGGAAGATGTTTTTCTCCTTTGCCTTTTTTTTGATGAGACTACACTATGCACTTGAGTTCTGAATAAAAGATCAAGGGCAAATCTGTATAATGCTTCACTGTGTACTTGCTAATAAACCCTACTCTATGGCGCTCGCGCTCTTTTGCTAGCAGACCCTTTTTTTAGGGAGATTCTGGCATTTAGTGTTTCTTTATGCTTTTTCTTCAAAGCGAAAGATTTCTTAAGGCTTCTTGTTCATTCACACAGCCTGCTGGATTTCAGCAGATGAGATTTTCGCTGTATGTAATTCACACTGCAGGCTCAGTGGATAATGTGTTATTGTGGCTCGGTATCATACTTTTTCTTGCCTGGCTCACTTCTCAGGAACTCAGTTTCTAGGGCTGCCTGAGTGATGCGGAGACTACTCCACTCTAGGAATGATATGTGCCTTTTAGAAAAGTGTCTGGGTTAAAGGTCTGTAACTCTGCAAGAGCCTGGAATTCATTCCTGCCAGGGCTCTGTTACCGTTCTTTGCTGTGGACTGAGATTGGACTGGCAGTCTTGTCCGGAAGCGCTAGCATTGCCTACGGGACACGGTGTCTGGTTCTCACGGCAACCAGGGGCCCCGCTGCGCTGCTCTGACAGTAAGCCAGAATCGGGCCCAACACAGCTGCTGGGGCCAGACATTTCTTTTTCTCTTTGCCGTGCCAGCCTTCTCAGAAACTGCGCTCTGCTCTCTGCTTTGATGGAGCTGTGCCCTGGCAAAATGTTGTATTAGCTCGGAGACTGCTGAGGAGCACTGAATGTTACAGGATATGTGGCTGAAGGATCCTTAGGTGGCACCTTGAAGTCATTTCTGAATCAAAGCTAAGCCTAGAACTGCAAGTACTGTTTTTTTTCCTTCCTTTTTTTTTTTTTCTTTTTTTAGTTTTAACTATTGTGTGTAAAAATCACCCAGAGTGATGAAAGTTCCCATTTGGCTTTTTAGCTGAAATATTCTGTCCCAAATCCAACCTATATATTTTTTTTTTTCTTCCTAGAATTACTCCTTCAATTTCTGCTGGAAATTATTGCTATTTCTCTGAGCGCCTTGAAGTTCTGCACTGTGTTGCTAAATGCTGATAAACAGCTTCTACATTTCTCATTGTGCGTGGGCGACTTGATTCATATTTATAGCTTGTGTGTTCACACTGCAAGATGTAAGGTGACACGTGGACGTACCATTGCTACTACAGACCTAGCTGAATACTACCCTTTCCTTCTGACAGTCATTACCGCTTCTTTTAAGACACCTACCTTTTTTTAGCACCCACAGAACTTGGTGAAGTCAGTTGTCCCATGATTTCCTGACAGCACGAATGCTAATTTAGCACTTTGTCATAAGGAATGACCTCAAACCCGTGAATGATGTCACAGCGTTAGTGTATCGGGTTTAAGCAGAGCTCTGCTGTGACTTTGGGAACATCCACTTTAAGCTCAGGCTAAATTTTCCCCTAGCCGTATTGAAGGTTATGTAGGCATCTGTTAAAAGTGGAACATGCTTCATCATCCTCCCTTTGATAGATGCTGCTTTTCTTTTCCATCAGAGAACTCTAGCTGCTCATCAAATGAGCTGTGCTGCTTCTGCAGCTGAACAGGTAAGAACCTTTGTGTGGTCCTGACACATATTGTACATTTAGGTCACCCATGTGTTTGGCCCAGATTTTCAAGTTTCACTCTTCTCAGGCTGCATTTTGATGGGTTTGGTCGATGGCTTGTATTTAACAGGGAAGCACTGTGTGATGCTTTTACTACTGAAGTCATTTCATCAAAGGAAATTATACTATGTTACAGTAAAATGATTGGAACATCCTGTGTGAAGAAATGCAAGCAAGAGTTGAATTTCTTTCATTTATTATTTGAAAAGTGCAAATGCATTTCTAAAGCTGTTGTGATTAAAATTCTAAGGTTTTTGTTCTTTTCAAAGGGCAATTCTGATTATAATTTTCCAAAAGACTTAGAGCTTAAATATCTCTGTATTCTCTAATCACAGGTAACTGTGTCAGAATGCTTCACAGAAGCTTGTCAGGCATCACAATTTTTGGTAAGGCTCTCTTATCACCATGCCATTCCCTAAGCGCCTGCACATCAGGCTTATTGTGTTGTCTCCACTCAGCCCCAAAAGTTCTGGCCAGGTGATCTTCATCCCCCTGCCTTGCTGATTTGGATCTTAGTCGTACTGCATGATCACAAACGGCTGCCGCGCTTGTTTGAACAAGGTCAATTTTCACTGTGCACAGTGAATTGATTCATCAAGCCCTGCCAATATGACATCACTGGCTTTATGAAAATTGATTTTAAAATTATTACAGCATACTAATAACATTAATAACTAAAGTATTTGAAAAAGCTGATGCAATTCTCCTTGTTTGAACAGGGGCAGCGCTAATGAGCTTAAATCCCAGAGGAAGCTAGCGTTTCATCCGACCGGTCATATAGATGTTAAAGCCCGTATGCATCCACTGTACCAGACTCTTACAAAAGTAATGAAGACATTTAAGTGAACACATTCTCACATCACACCATTAAATCCTCCTTGTAGGAGGTACGGAGCACTTGGCAAGTACTTCTGCAGCTGCTCTGCCGGAACTGCAAGGGAAGATGCGCAGTACCTTGTCTTTTCTCTTTCTGAGGTACAACAAGCAGTTCTGTAGTAGTACCAGATTCTGTTGGTTTGAAAATTAGAAATCAGATCCCAAAGTAAGAGACAGAACCTTGGCTCAGGAGCCCAGCAGTTGCTTCAGAAAAAAATGAATTGATTAAGGTAAAAATCGAGGGTTTGATTAACTGTTCAGCTCTCAGGTTTGAATTAGAAGTCTGTAAGTATACAGATTAATGATTTTCTGCCTTAGCCTTGAAAATTGTACTTTTAGCATTAGCATGTTAGCTTTTTTTAAATTATTTTTTAAGTATTGCCATGTTTTCAGAAGAATCTCAGTGAAGTATCCGCAGCTGAAGTGCAGCCAGCAAAAAACAAATCTGCACATGGTAACTTCCTCACACAAAATTTCACCCTAAAGCTTCCCCTCCAGGTTCTGGTTAATGTTGGAGTAAAAGGATTTATTTTACCACACACTTATCATTCTGAGTAGCCTGCTTTGCCCAGAACTGATGTGTGCCAGGCACAAAGGCGGACTTCCCTGTTAGCGTCGCATGACCAGCGGTGAAATCGCTGGTGGGCACGTATTGCGGTCCGGTGAGCTGTTGAAGCAGCTTCACGGCTTAATTTCAGCGGAAGCTTTGTGCCGAGTTATTTAACCTGAGGCTGAGCGGAGCAGGCCGGGAGGGGGTCCGATTGAGCGGCCCGGAGCCCACATCCCGCCGCGGCAGCAGGCTGCACCCCAGACCCCCTTTCCCCGGTGCTGTTGGGCTCCCCTGCTCCCGCAGCGCTTGACCCGCCGAGCGCGGCCGGGCCCCTCCTGCGCGATCGCCGCCGCGGACGCGAGGTGGCGGTGCCGGCGCGCACACGGCGCGGGGCGGGCGCGGAGCCGCGGCTCCCCGCTCCCCTCCCGCCCGTTAAAGACCCGGCACATGCAGCCGGTGCGGGGCCGCTCCCGCCACGCCGAGCCTCCTTCGGGGTCCCTCCTCCTCCCTCCCGCAGGGGTGGCGGTGGCGGGTCACCTTGCTGCCGGCTCCTGCCCTGTCTGGGTCGCTGCCGGGGAGATGAGCGTGATAAAACCCCGGTCCTGCCTGAAAGCCACGGGCTTGGGTGCCGGGAGCCCCCACCCGCCGGGCGCTCGCACCCCGCCCGCCTGCGTCGCCGGCTGAAGGCAGCGCGCGGAGCCGGGAAAGGCACGTTTCGGCGGCGGGCGGGCTGCAGGGGGACGGAGAGGAACGGAGCGGGGAGGAACTTCACCCCAACTCCGGCGGAGCGGGACGCGGCGCGCCGCCAACCCCCGCCAGCGGCCCGGCCCCGGCGCTGTCCGCGGTGCTGCCGCTGTCCGCGGTGCTGCCGCTGTCCGCGGTGCTGGCGCTGGCGCGGTCCCCGGCGCTGTCCCGGCCCCAGCGCGGGGCGCGGGCGCCCACCCCAGCCCGACTCCTTTAAGATGATGCAATCAGCATCGCCCTCCGCGCTCCCCTCCCCGCGCCGCTGAGCAGAGCCGCGCAGCGCCGCGCAGAGACGCGGGAGCGGCCCCACGGCCCGGCCCGGCGCAGCGGGGCGGAGCGGAACGGGGCGGCCCCGCAGCGGCCCGGCCCCGGCGGCGGCCCCGGCGAGGAGATGGGCGAGCCGCCGGCCGCGCCGCCCGGGTGGCTGCCGCCGCGGGAGCCGCCGGAGCCCGCCTGCCCTTAGCGCAGGCTGCAGGCTTTCTGCAAGTCATCTGAGCCAGCCGAAAGGCGCACCCCGCGCTGCCCCTGCCCCGCTCTCACACAGCCCGGTCGGATTTACTCGGGGCTTTTTGTTGTGGTTTTGCTTTTTTTGGTTTTTTCCCCTTCTCCCCCATCGTGCTGTATGTATTGGTTTCCCTCGTCACCTGCCATGGTTAACTTTCCTGTGACTCGGTTTAACTCTTGAGACCTAGATGGATGTTGCTAGGAGCACTTTTCTTGCCTTTTCTGTCCCTCGCTGGGACTGGATTTCATACTAACTGGACTCGGTGTGCCTGTATGTGTGTTCTGAGTGTCTTGAGATTTTGCTTTCCTTTACAAGAGCTATGCATTAATTGTAACCAAGGTAAGACTCACTGTTCTTGTTCCCTCATGTGCATGTCTAAATTAGATGTTTCTTTAAAAATGAAGTACGTATTTTCTTTTAAACAGTGGAGTCATATGTAGTCCTTCCATTGATTAGTACTTGTGAAAAAGAAGCATAGAACTTGCAAAAAAAAAATAGACCTATTTAGCAACAGATCTAGCTTGGCTTTCTCAACTGATCTGCTTTTTTTCTGTTGCAGCTTCTGTTATGCTTAAAAGAATAATATGTGTCTTATTTTGTTTTCCCTTTTGGCAGACCTGTGAATGACCATAGGCTTGGCTTGACCTTGATTTTGATGGCTTTGTTGGAAGATCTAATGATGTGATTACATTTTGTGAAGTGATTGCTCTCCAGCCTCTATGGCTTAGGGTAGAAGCCACTTCTGCCACACTGTCACTCGTGGACAATTCAGATTTTTTTTCAACAAACCTTTTGACTATTTTTTTTTTCTCACTTCCCCTTTCCCCTCTGTTTCTCCTTAATATTGGGAGCCTTATTCTGCACTTTGATGTGATTGATAGTCCTGCTGCTTTGTGCTGCTGATTTCTGTTTGAAGTACCATGGCTCTAAGTGGCAACTGCAGGACTTACCTTCCTCCTCGAGAGCAGGGGACCGGGCTGCACTCCTTCCCGGAGGTAGTGGAACTAAACGTGGGTGGCCAGGTTTACTTCACTCGCCACTCCACCTTGGTTGGCACCCCTCACTCCCTGCTGTGGAAAATGTTCACCCCAAAGAGAGACACAGCCAATGATCTGGCCAAGGACTCCAAGGGAAGATTCTTCATCGACAGAGATGGTTTCCTGTTCCGCTATATTCTGGACTATCTCAGGGACAAGCAAGTGGTTCTGCCTGACCACTTCCCAGAGAAGGGAAGGCTGAAGAGGGAGGCTGAGTACTTCCAGCTCCCGGACCTGGTCAGACTCCTGACTCCTGATGACAACAAGCAAAGCCCTGATGATTACTGCCACAGTGACTATGAAGAGGTCTCACAAGGCAGTGACACGAGAATATGCGCACCCTCATCACTCTTACCGCCTGATCGGAAGTGGGGATTCATTACCATCGGGTACCGGGGGTCGTGCACTATTGGCAGGGAGAGCCAAGCTGATGCCAAATTCAGGAGGGTCCCAAGGATTTTGGTTTGTGGAAGGATTGCTCTGGTCAAAGAGGTCTTTGGAGAAAGTTTGAATGAAAGCAGAGACCCAGACAGGGCTCCAGAAAGGTACACCTCCAGGTTTTATCTCAAGTTCAAGCACCTGGAGAGGGCTTTCGACATGTTGTCCGAGTGTGGATTCCACATGGTGGCCTGTAACTCCTCGGTGACGGCTTCCTTTGTCAACCAGTACACAGACGACAAGGTCTGGTCCAGCTACACCGAATATGTCTTCTACCGTAAGTACAAGATATTGCTGAGGGAAATGTAACTACCTGTTTTAAACTGCTCTCTTCTGCTGACTGTACAATTCTCAAAGCACAAAGAGTGCAAATTTCCTTGTGTCCGCTGCGGGCTGAGGCTTTATTTACACGCTTCAATTTAAGCTTTCGAAATGTAAAGCAAGGCTGAACGGAATGGCTTGGTCCTGGCTAGGTGGCAGCACAGACTGCCAAAAGCAGCCCATCCCTGAGGCTGAGGGACGCTGCTGGCTCCGGCTGTGCAGATCAGCCATCTGACTGCCTTCCACGCTTCCCGAGTACGCGTGGGATGCGATACAAGCCTTGCAAAGATTTAATTACAGAAAAATCTTCAAATGGGATTCAATTTACAAAGGTAATAGCTGCTTGACAATAGTCAAGCACAGTCAGCCAAGCCATCTGTCAACAAACCTGACACGCTTCCACACAGGGAAGGGAAAGCAAAATCCCGGCCCCCTGGCTGCTTTTCAACTGGAGACCTTCTCGGAGCCAGCTGCTGTGCTCTGAAATGAGGGCTCGGAGCAGAGAGAGGCAAGTTGCTGTGCCTTGTTATGCAACATGCCTACCGAAAACAAACTGTCCTCTCGACGAGAAGTATCTGCCCTGCACCCAATCACATCAGATCACGTACTGCTGTGGTAATTTTAGCTGATGGCTCTAGCAGGCTCGTTAACTTTCTAAGCTGATATTCAGGTAGAGGCACCGTTACCAATGGTAACACGAGGGTAATTTTGATTCTATAATTCTGTACCAGAAAATCATTCCACAACTGCCATGCTTAAATATTTGAGAGGTTCATGAGGCTGTTTTCCTCCATTTTCATTTCAAGAGGGTGAAGGATGGAACGTTTCCCTGGTCCATTTGTGGAATGGGCTTTAGCCAGCTGCTGCTGTGGACAGCGGGGTTAGGGAAGGACCACGCTTTGCGGGCAGACCTGCCGCGCGGAATGCGGCGCTCACAGTTAGCAGGCTCCGTAACGTGAGAGCTGACAAAAGTTTGAGATGAAAGATGTACGAGGAAGTGAATAGTAAGTGTGTGATACCGGATTCAGCGCCATCTACTCGTGTCTCAGCTCAACAGGCAGCATAATCTGCTTATGTAATGATGCTTAAGTTAGCGTCCTGAAAAGCCATCTGTATTTTCTGTGTGCATACATTTACTTAAAATTAGTTTTCTAGCTGGATTTCTTAGCAAAATGGCTCTAAGGTCATGGATCCGCTTATATTCCAACGGATGATTTCTATTATTAGGCTTCTTGTGTTTGAAATCATAGTGTCTTGAACAAGTTACAGGAGGAGAATTAATGTAGTTAAAGGAACGGATTAGAACAAATTGTGTTTGCGTTATATTTAAAATAAGGAAAAAGTGTAAGTTCTTCACAGACACAATGGTTTGCTAATTGAAGAGAGGATGAAGGCAGGTTTTGCATGAATGAACAAACACAGACTCCTGATTTTCATATTACTCAAATTTTTACCTTTGAGGAACTACAGCTAGGGTTAGGCACTGAGAGAAGAGGTACCTTACAAATTTTGGAGAGTGCACGTCTATAGTGGGTGTAACAAAATCTTCTCTCACCAGTGCGGGGAAAGCCCAATCCAGCTAAAGTTCCTGGGAAGACTTCTATCCAGTTCAACAGGCTTTGCACTGGGCTTCTGTCGGTTTTGTGGGTTTTTGACACTGATACAGCTCAGAGATGGATTTTTCACAGGGTTCTTCCCTGGGTAAAAGCTAAAGCAGTGACCGCGATGCCAGATCACTCTCTTTTCTCTCGATCCAAATCAGTCTGTCCCGCTCTGTGCCGTTCGCTGCTTGCTGCGATAGAGCCGCTGGTGAGCTGCGGAGGCTCTGCGGCCGTGTGCCTGGGCGCTGGCTGCGGTCAGCCGCTCTGAGAGCAGGCACAGCATCTACAGAATCCACCTGCAGCCAGAGAGACCCCTGTCCAAACCTCCCAAAGGCATTTCACTTGAAACTTTGAGGACCAATAAAATTGACATCTGGCTTTCTAGTGGAACATTACAACTTCTCTGCAGCTGCTTAGCCATAATTATTTAATTAGGAGCTGCCAACTGTGTCTATGTAAGCACTAACTCACCAGGCTGTTGTGATCGGGTTAATGGGCCTGAGCGCGGGAGGTGTCTGATACGACTGGTTGGGCAGAGGCAGAGCGGGCAGTGCGGAGCCCGTTAGTAGCTCCTGCTGCTACACGGCCGGGGGACTCTGCAGGGCAGGGAGAGGGTGATTGTTTCCAAAGGAGGAAGAATAGAGGGAGGAACATCTTTTTGATACACCAAAACCATTGTATGCTCCAAATGCTGCTCAGAAGGCAAATGCCTGTGGTTGGCACGAAGGTAAAGAGCGTTCTTCATGAAAGCAGATCAGATGGACTGAGGGGGGTGTAAACTGTGCAGCTACTCACATGGGTACAGTGTGTGCTCTCAACAAAACTGCACAATTAATATTGCATGACATTTTCTCCCTTTGTTCAAATGTAGGTGCTATTAAGGTTAATGGGAGACTCATGTTCTTCCGTGGAGGAGGTTTTCCGAAATGCAGGGCACGCAGGGCATGCAGGGAAAGCGTCCAGTACAGCAAACTTGCAGCTGTTTTGCTGAGTGGGTGGCAAGCTGGGCTGCAGAGCCAGCACTCAGGATGACGGTGCAGTCCTCAGAGTGCAGCTGGGCTCCGCTCCAGCTTCAACTAGGCCGATGCAAGGGAGGGTCTGGAGCCAGGCTGCCTTGCTACATTCGAGCCGAAATGAAGCAGTTCTTTAAAACGCAGCTCCTGCGCAGGGGGCAGGCGGGAGTCACAGCCCGGCTCCCGCTCGCAGGTGGAGATGAGTTAAGGATGTGAGGTTCTGCTCATGCATTTTCTTTCTCTTCAGTTTCTCTTATGTCAAAGAAGTTCACTGGAAGTTTATAGTGGCTAAGGTTGGATTTCTGGTTTGAACAATTCTGTGGGGGGATTTTTTTCCTCCTCTGGTTATTTTGATGATCTTGAAGTCAAACCTCATCTCCAAACACTCTCATTTTTGAAGAGGGTGACAGCCTGTGCTTGGATCTTCAATTTGAAATGTTTTCAACCTTTACAAGAGGATGAATCAAAAATGTGCACTTGAACATCTGGTAAATGTGGTGGTGGGGGCGGGGGTGTTACAGCATATGGGCTGGCTCAGCCTTTTGTAGCCTGGCCCCATTCCTGACTTCGCAGCGGCAGCAGCACGCTCTTTCACCACCGCCCAGAACCTACCAACCGGCTCTTCCTGCCTGGTTCCAAACTTGCGGCATCGCCAGGACTGTGGGTGACAGTCCTGCACATGGATGCTGCGATTGCCAGAAGAGCAAAATAACAGGTTGGAATCGGAGAAGGCTTGAGCTTCAGACAGCAAGTCAGCAGCATGGCAGGCTGTGTGCGTGCGTCTGCGGAGCGGCTAGGAACCCAGTGACATGGCACTGGGATGGGACGGGACAGGGAGAAACTGCGTGTTGCTGTTGCCCCCAGACCCCCTGATGTCACGTCCCTTCTCTCTCCACTTGTCAGTGCCTGAGGCTGCAATAGGCTCTCAGAACAGTTCACAGTGCAGAGGGGAGATCTTGACCCTAAAATATCACACCAAACCCCCTTCTTTTACCCTCGTGGCCCCCTGCACAGCTGGGTAGCACCAATAAGGAGCGCGATTGGCACCGCAACAAGCAGGTTGCCCTCTGCTCAGCTGGAGCGATAAAGTGGGAGGAGAGGAGAGCTACTGGGCAAAAAGGAACAAATATAGAAGAAGTACAGATGGAGGAAAAAGAGAGAAAATTCACACACAATCTGGAGAGAAGAAACTCGGGAAAAGATGGGGGTACTGGCAACTACACCAAGACACGGTGAGGGAGAATGTTAGATATGTCAACCCTTCAGCTTAACCCAAATGTTTTCCCGCAACAAGCAGGTGGAGAGGGGTTGGCAAATGCTCCTTCAAGTTCGCTAGCAGAAAAGAATATGGGGATTTAGACAGACGACTGTCCCTGCCCTTCCTAAGGCTGTGTTTCAAAGTCTGAGCAAGCGTGAGAAAATCAGGACAATGGTCTAATTTGCTTAAGACTTGCCTTGCACCAGCTACTTCCCATCTGCACACACAGAGCAGCTCAAGCACCTGCAGATGTTCAAAGGAAACTGTGAGATGTTCCTGGCACTGTAGCTCTGAAAGACAAGAAATTATTACCAAAGCTCTTGCTCCTGAAGGACATGTGCGGCCTCTGCTCACTCTAGGGTCTTTTGTAAGTTTTGGCCTTCTCACCTTACCCTTTCAAGAAGATGCTGGGTGGGTGTGCTTTCCACTTGCTGGTAGGAGGCTGATGTGCAGAGATGTCCGTGAAGTAGGTTTCAGATTAGCCTGGCATAAACAGATGACTCCTCTGGGGTGGAGCTGTGCGGGACGGAAGAGAAATGCCAAGTGGTGCCCCCTGCCAATGGCCATTCATGGACATGGATCTCTGGGATATTCCCGGTGTCCTTTATACAAGATGATCCACCTGGGATTAGCGCAGCTAGCTGCGGCCCATCACTGTGTGTGAACAGAGCCAAAAGATCCCACACGGATGTACATTCCCTGACTCACAAACGGGTGGTGTGGTAGGAATCAGCCTAACAAACTGGATGCCTTGGCGCAGTGACACCGCAGCTGTGCTGCCAAACGGGTTAGGCGGGGAGGAGGAGTAGCAGCCCTCTCTTCAAACTGATGCTGTCATATGTTCTAGTACTTGGTTCTGCCTGGCTTTAAATCAGCGAAGACCCAAATGACCACAAGATAACAAAACAAAGTCTAATCCACTGAATAATGCAGCTTCCTTTCCTGTTGACAGGAAACGTTTCTGTTTCCAGGTAATTATTGTCATTATCTGTGAATCTAGTCCATCCTGCCAAACAAAATTCTCTCTCACAAGGACGCTCGTCTGCAGGTGGTGGGGCTGTGATCAGCCAATTCTGCCAGCGTATTCACGTCAGAAGGACCTTGCTCCTAGCTTTTTTGGTCAGACTTGAGTGACAGATGATTTTTTCCTAGTTTGTCACAGTAGACTGAAGATCCTGCAGAGTTTTTGATTAGATTTATTCCATAGATGAAAAATGCTATGATTTATTGGAAACCGATCTGATTGTTAGCCTAGTCTAGGAGTCTCCAGCTCAATGGATAACTGATGCGAAACTTGGTTAAAACGTTGGTTGGATATAAGAGTTCATTTTAACAACGTATTTGGGTACTGGCCTTTGTCTCTACCCAGTACTCACGGCATGGCTGGTTATTTCCTAGCCCTTTGGCTGTGATCTTCGTTGTCCTGAGTGTTTGAGAGGAATGTTTAGCATGATTTTACAGATCTGTTGCCTTGCTGCTCCAAAATACCACCTGGCAATACAAATCCTCCCCCTGTCACAACCCCTGCGCAGCAGCTGGGCAGATTTCCTGCCGAGGAAAATCCTTACCCCTCTGTCCCACGTCTGGTGGTCCCTGCGGTGGAAGGGGTTTGTGCGTTCCGGAGATAAAATCAGCACTGCCTGAGGAGATCATTGTGTGGGTTTTGATCTGGTGTTTGCACCTGCCCTCTCTTTCCGAGCTGTCAGGAGAGCTGCGTGTGCTCCGTGCAGGGCAGGTGGCGGGGAGGCAGTGGAAACCGTCGCACAGAGTCCGGCGCAGTCAGGGCCTGGCCGCGGGCACCGGCTGCTTCGCGTCCCCGCTGCGCCCGGCCACCCCCTCTGCTGCCGCAGGACCAGCAGGTACGGGCTGGAGGCAGACCCTCACCTGTGAAGCTTGCGCTGCTGCTGCTGTTGCTCTGTGATCCAGAAAGAGACTGTAATGACTGAAGGATTAACCAAGGAGGGCTGGCATTTAGGGAAAAAAAAATCAATGTATTTTAAACTGCAGTCTTGAGCTGGATGGTTTCCAGGAACAGCACGATGAGGTCCCACAGCACTGTTTTAGTAGACTGACTGATCAGAGCAGGGTTTTGCTGTAATAAAAGTAGCGTGCCTGTGAGATATTCCCCCTGGTGTCCTGGGGAGGTGTGGAAACAGGGAATGCCCGGTCTGCTGCTCTGGAACGGCAGGATCCCAGCTGGCAGTGACCCGGCGTCCCTGGGCTGCTCTCTGTGAGCGGTGGAGTGGCTCCCACCAGCCGGTTTCCTGCAGCTTTGTTCAGTCTGACGAGGTCTGGCCTTTCTTAAAATTTGCTGAAATGTAGTTCTGGTTCTTATGGAAACAAAATCCGAAAGAGCAAAGGAGTGTAAATAAGAAAACATAACACAGATATTTGCCATTCAACGAATATCAGCAACATATTGTATACACACACAAACACTTCCTTGCAGCAGGTTGGTTGTTTGGTTTTTTTTCCAGCCATCCTGGATTTGTTTAAATTTATAACTGCAACATTTTCTCAGTTTCTTCGCCTTTTTTTCAGCTTTTCAAGTTCAAGGCTAACATACAGTAAATATGGAGAGATGAAGCAAAATCTAAATTACATCTTTGCAGAGGGCAAGAGTAACCTGTTATGAAACTTGCTCAGAACTGTATTTTCTGTAAAGGAAGAAAATAGAATGAGGTGAGTTAGACTTGGTGGAATTGCTTAAATTGTCACTAAAGCGTAATGGTGAATGAGTTGGCCGGACCAAATAACCCTGCTCACCCTGGAGTGATTTCACCCTGCTCCTTTCAGAAGACGCGCTCCAGTTAATACGGGGGCACAATGAAACAGTGCTGCCGCTGTGATGCCTCCTGACGTTAACCCACGTGCTTAAGGAACAGTGGAACTCCAGCTTCAAATCTGATGGTGGAGGGGAGCGTGCTGTTTTGGTGATTCCGGAGGTGCTGAACGCCTGCAGTGCCTCTTAAGAGTCCGTAAGGATTCAGCTCTGAATGTGAATGTGTAATGGAAACGCTTAGTGCATGAGAGAACATGGCCCTCGGGCCAGCGTAGGCGGCCGGTGTTTATTTCTGTGCTGATGGCCCTTACTAAGGCCTTCCTAGGAACTCTGGACTTCTCTGTTGGAACGAACGTCCCCTGGTTTTGTCTGTGCTGGTAGCATCTGGGTAAATGGAATAGAGACGAAACAGCAGTATTCTGGCACCAGAGTACTGTGTAGGCTGTTTTCCTTAGTTTTCCCAAATTAGCTTGTTGGATTAGTTTTATAACAACATTTTAAAGAAAGCGAGAAGTCTAGACTTGTGAGAACACTTTTCACCTTTCAGTAGCTGAGTGGAAGCGGAGCATTGTTGAAATAGCATAGCTGTAGACTGTTCCGTTAGACTGGGATCCCGTTGAGCGCTGCCCATTGACCATCAGTCGTGTCCAGCGCCTTTCTGCCCGCGACCCAGCGTCCGTGTGAGCGCTCTGCCGCTGTTACAAGCGGATGGGCTTGGGAAGCGGCTTCATCAATCACTAGTGGTACAAATTTTCCAGTGCTGCTTCTGAATCTACTAAGAAAGTAATTAGCAATTTGTAGGAGCTCTTTGATTATCTGCTAAGGCAGCTAAAAAAATTCCTCTACTGAAAATATAGTGAAGAGAACCCTGGCCTGGAGTTTGTTGGAAAAAGACTACAACATTTTAAACTCCTTAATTTCAAAGAGGAGAATGAACCCGAGTTCTGGTGTGCGCTGCTAGAAGAGCAGAATTGTGTCAGAGGGAGCAGCAGCCTGAGGGACGCTCTCATCCTCGCTCTGAGCTCAGACCGCGGCTGGGGATGGAGACCCGGTGCTGCTCTTTGGGCGTTCGTCTTTGGCCAGGGCCTGAAAGCCAAATTTAAAGAAAAAATTCTCTCTCTGCGTATTTTGGAGGAGACTTATTTCAAGACTTCAGGTTGAATTTCCGTCAAACTGAATCAGAGTATATTTTTACACCAGAATTACATCAGGCTGAAATAGAACCCAGTGGAACATGCTGATTTTGACTGAATTTTGCACTTTAAATATTCTCAAAGCCAAAAACTCAGAGCAAAACTTGAGTGAGCAAAAAGTATGGCATCAGAGAGCCTGAAAAAAACATGTTTATTTGGGCTCCTACAAAGGGAATTTTACTGAATTTTTCTCAGCTCAGAGTTTTCACTGGTATGTGGGAAACTCAGTGTTTTGTTACACAAAGCACCAGAAGGGTTGCAGAGGCTGATCCCGAGACTGGGAGGTGAAGAGGGCTTTTTGTGCATTTACTGTTTGCATGCTCGTATGAAAATGTGATTACTGATTATCAGTTAAACTAAATACAGCATCTGTATCCATAATGGATGCTTTCACACAGAAATTGAACAGAGTTTTCTCTTGCAGAGTTGTTGTTAGTGTGGTGTCCTATGGCAGATGAGCGTAGGCTGGGCACCAGATCACCGAAGATCTAAAACCTCCTTGCTTATAATCTACAAAAATCAATAAGGGGAAATTTGATAAGTTGCTGATTATTTTATAAGTGTGTTGGCTTTGGTTTTCTTTGGTTCACTCTCTTAGTTTTTAGGTGATCATCAAAGTCAGTGCGGGGAGCAGGTCCTTGAGAGGGTGCCTGCTTCTTTTCATTTGGTACCATGTTGCAGAATAATTGTGTAGGAAAAAAATTACCACTGTCTTCTTGCAGAATTAAAGAGGGAGTTCTGAGTTAATGGCCCAGTAGTGGTCAGTGGTAATATAATGTTAATGCATAAATAATACTATTTATTATATTATTTATTACCTTTGTTGTTAGATGTTATATTTATAGGCAGAAGAGTAAATATGAGGAGCTCAGGTTAATGACAAAAGCTCTGCTGAGCCCTGCAGAGCTGCACCAGCTACCGCAGCCGAAGGCTCAGCCAGGCATTTCTGCAGCACATTATCCCTGCCTGGCTTCCTACCCTGACAGCAGCATCCGCTCCCGTGTGCTTTGGCTAATTAGAGAGGTTTGCCGTGGAAGATATCTCACTGTTTGACGTAGCAAATATATTCCATGTACTTTATTTAAGTACAGCTGTGCGTTCTTGAGAGGTCATCCCTGGAAGCATGTTGCTGGCAATTTCTTGGAGGTTGGGTTCCTTTTGTCTCGTTAGTTTGATCGCGGCAGGCTACAACCCAAGTCTTGCCTCTGCCTGATTCAGCTCTCTGTCAGTATTGGACAGAACGACTTTCTCTCAATCCTGCCATCACCTCTCAAACCACAAGACTTGTTGGTTAGAGAGGTTTCGTACCCATGGCTCAAATAAATTCTTTCATTCCCCTGGGCGTTGTTTAACCTAAACCACAGGCAGCCTGAGGGTGTCTTTACTTTCCTCGGCGAAGCCACAGCGATGGAGATGCACGAGCACGTGTTTCCTAGCTGGGGGAAGAGTCGTTTCCAGGTAGTCTTGATTTCATTCGTTTGTGAGCATTCAAGAGACCGAATCTGCTATTCTCTCAAGTCAATGCACTTATATTATGTGAGGATTAAATCATTCCCTTCCTTCAGTTCAGAGTCTGCAGGTAGAAATCTGCTCTGCCTTACCTTGAGTAGACAAAGGATATTTAAAGACAGATGCTGATAAAAATGCTTTCACCAGTAAAGATTTGGTTAAAGAATCTGTTGCTTTCAAGAGTCCCGCAGGTGAAGGCAGAAGTCAAAAGATGCCATTTCTTGCAGAGAGGTTGAAAAGCTGGTTTAAATTTGGCCCATGGGAAGAATTTCCACAACCCAGTGACATCCACACGCTGGGGAGAGACCAGGTCCCCGCCCGCCGCTTCACCGTGCTCCTCTGCTGCAGCCCCGGCCGGGCTTTTTGCTAAGGCCAGCTCACCTCTTCCAGGCAAGGATGCTTCTGGTTTCAGAAGTGCAATGAAGGTTTTCACATGTTATTGTGAAGATGAACATTTAGTTAGCAGTAGGATTTTTTTCTGTGCACTTGTTTTGATGTCCTTCATGATAGAAATAAATAAATAAAATAACCCTCCTCCCAGAAGGACAGTATTGTCACATTATTTGGACTTAAAATAGAAATGGATGTCACAACTAGGGTTTTTTTTTTTTCTGTTTTAAATCCGTGAGTTGGTTTGGATTTCGGTTTTTTTTTTTTTGCTTGCAGGATGGGCAATGAATACAAATGAGTCTCCCTCCCATTATAAAGATAAAACAAAACTTCCCGGGTATGGGATTAGGCAGCCCGTGGAGACTGGCAGATCTAGTGGATGTCAATGGGGAGAAGCAAACCCTGCTCTAACTTACTTCCACTTTTAAATCTTAAAAATACTTAACTTGTACCTAGGAAGCATCCGTATTTACTTCATAAGGATTTTCTGGGTTTAAGAAGTCAGAATAACCTTTCCTGTGCCAAAACTCAAAGGACCGGAGAAGATGATCTGTTTGAAACTCTTAATAATTGCATCCTTCCTTCTCCACCAGCAGCCCCCGTGTCTCCAGTCGGCTGGTATGAAGCAGGTGGCACGTTAGCAGCTGAGTCCTGTGCACATGGGCGCGATGGCTGGCTCCTCTGCCGCTCCCCGGGCATCTCTGCAGGCTCTTCGGTTTCAACAGACGAGCCCAGGGATTCAGACCTCCTGTCTGAGGCTGCGCCGTTCCCCGGCCAGGAGATGTTTCCCGTCCCCTTGGGCTGGTTGTTGCGCTCTGTGCCATGCCCAAATGAATTCACTGCCGTAGCACAGAGCGAGAGTTTGTGTATCCACAACCCAGCAACGACGGACTGGGGACCAAACCAAGGCTGGGTGCAAAGAGGCAAAAGCCACGGCTCTCCCAGCATGCGCAACTGCTGGCAGCAGAACTGAATTCTGTTCATCTCTGCATTTCTTTTCTGACTTTTGCTGGTGGCTTTGGTACAAACGGCGTCGTACTTGAAGTGCATATAAATACGTTAGCAGATTTTCTTTGCAAGACGACAGTCAACCTACAGACAGGGAATGAGGAGCAGAGCTTCCCACAAACCGTTTTGGAAGCAGCCTCTCTGCTGTGCGCCTGCTAATGAAAATCATTTTCTGGATGAAAGCTAAAAGCTACATGGCAGATACTAAATAAATAATTGCAGGGAAATATTGCACATAGATTTCTTGGGAAACAGAACTTAATTAAATTTTGTGAACATGCCTAAGTAGTTCCATTGATCAGGAAAAAATGGATATGTGCTGTGTTTAAGATTTTCTTGCTTGACAGTGTTTTGCCTTCCTCCCCTCCCTCAATTTCATTCACTTTATATCCTGCAGTGGTAAGGGAACACACTTCTGCTTTCCTTTCTTGAAGAAATTGATCCTAAGAAGCACAGGACGTGATGTATGGTTTGTAACTCTACAGTATTGCTAAGCAAAAATAAAATCACTGAAGAAGGCTGGGCAGAGATTATATTAATTTCCATTTTAAAATGGATTTTTTCCCACTAGGACCCATAAAAATATGCAAAGGCTTTCAACAGCTTCTCTAGTAATAATTAGTTAAAAGATGGTATAAATCTTGCTAGGCTAATTTAGCAAGGTAGGTTTTTTAGACACTTCACAAGACACTTTTTTGCCGTTGAACCCAAACTCACCCCTGAATTCACAGTACCAACCACGCTGGGTCCTGCTGGGATCTCAGTGTCTCTGCTTTGGTCCCTCACGGAGACAAGGAGAAGGCACAGAGGTGGCAGCAGCGGGTGCCTGGCAGAGGTGCGCGAGGAGCAGACCGTCCCAGCTGCCGCCGCGGCCCAGCAAAGGGCACTGGGAGGTGCTGGGGACTGGAGCCTCATCACGGCGCTGGTGGGTCTCTCTCTTCTGGAAGGGCTTCGTCGGGGCTGCAGCTCTGCAGGATGGCAAACGCCCTGCTCCACGAGAACCCGCAGAATTGCTCCTGTTTATTTTCAGTCTTCAGAAGTCCTACCTCAGTTGCCTTTTTCCGTTCGGGCTGCGAGGGCAGGTCCCAGCGCCGCTGACGGCCCGGGCCCGTTTCCCCCACGCCGGGGTTAGCAGCAAGCACCTCGACTCGTTTTGCGCCAAGGTGGCTGCTTGTCGCTCCCACCTCGTTAAAGCACGGCAGCGAGTTGTTTGGTGAGCGAGGAGGCTGCGGTCCCTGCTAGCGGAATTGTGCTTTGGCATATTGGGACAGTATTCAAATCCCAGCTGAACAGATGGTGTCAGGATTTTAACTTATGCTTACGCGATGCAGATGGTCCAAGGAGTGAACTTGTACACCAGTTATTTTTATTTTGAGCAGGTTAAGAACAAATTACTCTTTGGCTATTGTTGTTATTGCTCTACTTGTCAGTGTTTCTTTCCCTGTGGCTATGTGCATGCACGTGCCTGTGTGTCTGTGCACATGTGCAAGTCTTCTCATAATATTTTTTCCTTGTAACGGCCCTATTTCTGCCTAAAACTCGCCTCTCTACGTATTTACTGCTTCCAGTGTCCCTTTTGTTTCCCGTAGAGCTGTAGCTGCTCTCCTGGAGGGCTGCAGAGCGGAGCCCCGCAGAGGTGCCGGTGCTCAGCCCAGCCTCCCCCGGGGAAACCGGCCCCGTCCCCACGGCGAGCGGGTCACGTGCCGGGTTACATTTTTGTCATAATTTACAATCTTATTTAATATTTTATAGAAAAAAGATCTACTGCTACAAATTATTCATGTCCGCCTGAATATTTGACACCTACTAATTTTCATAGGAAGATGGCGGTGTTTCGCAAAAGCACCTGCGTGCGTTTTCCATTCTGTTTCTCCTGTCCCGTGTCACACTCAGGGGAAGGACTCGTGAGCTCGTGTTTCAGGCAGGTCTGCTGTGTGCCAGCCAGGATTCTGCTGTGGCTTCGTGTCTGCTGGGGGCTGCAGTGGGTAGCATCTTCTCAGAGGGTGAGGCTGGACGTGGCTCGTTGATCTCCCTGCTCGGCGGGGGTGTTTGCTGGGTGCAGCTGGTCACGGGGAACTTGTGACGGTGGTGTTGGTGTTTAATGTGGAGCCCAGTCCACAAAGCAGGAGAGTCCCGGTGCCTCCTGCGTTTGAAACAAGCTGTAGGTATTCACGATCTTTAGATGGGGGAAAACAACATTTCCCGGGGGTGAAATAGTTGAGTGAGTGTCTACCCAGCTTACTTCTAACAAGGGAAGGTATTTCTGAGGTCTGACTGTGACCAAGGGACTGGACCAGCAGAAGTAAATCTTAGTCTGGTACCTGTCCTTGATGCATTTCGCATGTACATCCCGGCCATGCCGGCTGCAGGGAGGGTTTCCACGAAAGACGATGCAAACATATGGCGGAGGGGCAAGGACGCCGGTTGCAGGTGTAGCTATAATCAGGTTCGTTTATTCCTCCCTCGTGCCTGCTGCCATTACTCATTCCTCTCGCATGCAAATGTGCAAATTTCCCTGCTGCTCGTTAAAGCCCCCAGTGATTTAGGAGACGCTGGTTCTGTCCTTAAAACGCAGCGGGTCCGGGAGCACAGCGCTAACGGGCTGGAGGCACCTTCCCGCAGCGGGGACCTGGCACCCGGGGACCCCATCTCCCCAGCTCCCCACTCGGGGCCCTCGGTTGCTTTTTTTCATGGTTCCTGGGAAACTGGTGGAGAATGAGAGCGGTTTTGGTGGCGGCTGGGCTGGAGGGTGCAGCAGGGGCTGGCGGGGGGCTGGCAGGGGGCTGCAGGGACCCTGGGCAGCCTGCAGCCCAAGTGCTGCTGGAGCCATCTCCAAAGGCTGCAAAATGCCCCATCCCCGCGGGGCTGCATGTCCCCCCTTGCTGGGGCAGCCGCGCTGATGGAGAAAGGGCTTTTGAGATCCCCTGGAGTGCAAAAAATTGCCCTCCCACCTGTTTCTGATAATGAGTATTTTCCATAATTATCCTGGATAAGATGACATTGACCGAGAAGCCTGCGCCATAGCCAGAGGTGTTTTAGCTAATTTGGTTTTCCTCGGAGTACCCGGGCAGGACGGGCTGCGTGCAGCACCGGGGCCGCCTGGCATGGCGCCGGCAAGAGGCACGCGCCGGCCCCTCCTCTGCTCTGAGGCTTCGGCAGATGCTGAAGCACTAATGGGGACAGGGTGAGCGGGGAGACTGATGAATATTTCATGGGAAAACATTACAGCGCTGCACGCAAGAGCAACTGACTGCATCGCATCCTCGCAGCTGCCGCCTTGCTTGAGACAGTGAGTGCTTCCTCCCCGGTTCCCTGACGGGGAGTGAGGCGGTGACAGCGCAAAGGGACGGCGCGCTGATCCAGGCTGCCACCCTCTCCCTCACGAGCATAAATATTTGAAAGTTTGCCTTGTTGGTTCTGAACAAGGGGATCACAGAGCTCTGAAATATTAACTTCTTGCACTGCATGCTGCATTTGAAACACTGCCTTCAGACCACGGCCCCTCTCTGTGGGATGGGAAAGGGGTCTCCCGCTGCCCCTGCAGTTTTCGGCAGTGATGACCCCGTCTCTCCATCCCGGTGGAGATCTCAGAGCGGTGGGGCCTTGGTCTGCCCACTGGCAGCTGGCTCTGGCTGCAGGGAGCAGGTTCTGGCTTTGCGCCGTCCCTTTTCCCCGCTGGGAACCCTGGGGACCGTCCCCCTGCAGCATGTCCCCACGGGACCGAGCGCCGGTGGCCGCTCCGCTGTGGGGGCCGGCTGTGCCCACTCTTCTCCACACAGGTGAAGCTGTTACTAAGCTGCTTCGCTCCACCTTGTCTTGAAATCAAACCAGGGCTTGAAATCAGTGCCTCTGCTTATGTTACACAGCCATAAAACCAAAGCTGAACTCCAGTGTTGTATTCCGAGTGTCCGCTGTGCTGTCTGGCGACATAAACCATCACCCTGGGGAGACAGAAATCCTCCTGTCCCCGAATCTCCTGCACCTGACCCTGCCAGGTTTCCCCACTGCATGGAGAAACCCAGAAAAAAATACCAGTGATGAAGACGTTTGCAAGTTCTGTGACCTGACTTTGAACATATTCTGAAAAGAAAAAAGTTAAATGTAATAAGTAAAATATGAGCTGGGATGTGTGTGCTCAGCTGTGTGACAACTTTAGTTACACGCGGTATTTTCTGTTTGCAGACGCAGCTTTTACAGAGCCATGGCTGTAGGACAGATTAAACATTGTTTGAGAAAGTGATCAGAGGTTTTGTTTGCAATCACGCTGCAGCTCTTCTCTAAATATTGGAAGCATTTTAAATTGGCTTGTATTGATAATGGCATCGTAATGCCTTCTCTTGCTGCTGCAGATCGTCAGTCTTCTAATGTGCTTATTCCCAAGGGATGGAGTAACTGAAGAGAACAGATTAAACTAAACCTTAAAGAATGTTTTCTTAGGGTAAATCATATTTCCTTTAAAACGGCTTTGCGTAAGGTTATTAGATATTTGATTGTTTGCATTTCTTACTACTTATGTAAACAGTGTTCATGGCTGAGCACGGTTATCAGTCTGACTGCCGTGGTCCAAATGCATAAATACGTGTTACCCAAATGCATAAATACGTGTTACCCAAATGCATAAATACGTGTTACCCAAGCCAGGGATATTTCAGGAAAGGCTGTTCCCTCCATGCCCTCTCCGGGACCAGGGTGGGAGGTCTGTGCTGTAGGGGGGTACCAGGGTGCCTCTGCGCCCACCCCCTCCCCTTTTGCTGCCCGGGCTGCGCCGGAGCCAGCTCATGTCTCTTCTGGGGCTGAGGGGAGGCTGGAGCCCACAGACCTCAGCAGACGCTGCAGTTTCACTCTGAAGCATTTTCTTTTACTCCTGTCTGAAAATGCAGACCAGGAGGCTCTTGCAGCTGTGTTGAAGTGCTCGCCCCTGTTTTTGCCTGTCACGATACGCTCCATCATCTTCTGTGCCAACTTGGCGCGCAGTGACACAGCCACTTCGGAAGGACAGCTCAGGTTTGATAAATTCGTAAAGACACCGTTTGCCAAAAGCTGTTTGGGTGTACAGGCGTCACAGTTTTACTGAGCTGTTCTGAACACGTCCACCTGGATATAACCTCATCTAAAACGATCCCTTTCTGCAGGACAGGGACACGTCCCGTATGTCCCCAAAGGAGGCTGAACCCACCTGACGAGCCCTCGCTCGTCAGCCCTTACAGCTGAGATGTGCTCACCGCAAGGTCCTGAGGAAAACGCATAAACCTCTTCATGCCTGCGGATCAGGAGGCTCACTGTGCCCGTTTGCCAGCATTCTTAAAATTATTCCAGGGAGACCTTGAAATTATTTTCAGCCTTCACAGCTGAAGTGTTATTTGGTGTGTATGGCACACCCTGACCGCAACGTGCCAAAAGACGCATGCGTTTATTTGAGCCTCCCAAATTCGCCAGGAACACAGAGCTAGCTTCTGCAACAAGGAAAGGTTTCCCTGTGCGTGGGACCATTGTGTAAATGTGGTATGATAGAACACCTGTCTTGTCACCACGTCTTCTCCTCAATAACTTATTGCTGGGCATTTAAGATCATCCTGTGCACTTTCCCTAAGAATGCATCACTGAAACAGGAGATACGGAAACGTGAATGGATTAGCAGAGCTTTAGATGAGCACAGAAGGACCACTTTCACCTGATCTCCCTGTTGGATTCACAGACAATAGTGAGCCGTGTGCCCCCATCCCTGTGGTAACACCTTTCTCCTCCTGGCTGATTTGCCTGGGCAAACCGGCAGAAGAGCAGGAGCCTGGGCCTATAAAAGCGGTGGCTTGCAAAGCAGCTGTGTGGTCTTTGACCTGATCAAAAAGCCCTCACTAGTAACCCAGCCCCCAGGGGTAAGCTTATGGGGAGTTCCTGCAGCCTCAGGGTGAACACTTACATCAAAGAAACCCGAAGTCCCCGAGGGCAGAGGCGCCCTGTGGTGAGGACAAGCATGGGCTGTCATGGAACGCTCAGAAAAGTTACAAGAGTTGGCAGTGCTGATGCATATGGGATGTTCTGTTTATGTTTATTGCAGTAAAGAGGATGATAAAAATCTCACATAACCAATGTTTCATCTGATCAAAACCTGGCTTATTTGTTCCTTTTTATTGATGCTCTGATCTCTGGTGAGAAGATAATTGGCTCCAGCAGCAGAAGCCGATTGCATTTAAAATCAGTGACAGCTTTGTTCAGAGGAAGCAGTAGGTGACCCCGCACAGAGTAAACAAACAAACATTCTCACTTATGTACCAATTACGTGTTAGATAATTTACACTCTGAAGTATCCAGTTTGCTTTTCACTAATTATTGTGCTGTCTCCTTACATATGTCTCCGCTTGGCTCATTGCAGTGTTTAGAGTTGTGATTGCGCTGTAGAACACCAGCAGGTTTGCAGACCTGCGGGTTAGGGGCTGTGCCAGGAGAACCTGCGCGTCAGAGCCGCATGCATAGGTGGGTGTGTTTAAGGTGGGTGTCTTGGGCACGAGACAGGACCGCTCCGTATTTCAGCGGAGCTCGGGCCGGGAGGGCAGGGCAGGGCTGGGTCCATGCCTGTTGGTTCCTCTGGCTCAGAATGAGCTCGCTCCTGCAGTGCGACCGGCGGTGACGGCGGCGGCCCCGCACGCGTGCCAGCAGCCCCCGAGGAGACAGCGAAACAGCCTCAGTCACTGGGTGCCGTGACGTTATGGGAACAGAGCGTCACCACAGAATGGTTCCTCTGCTAAAAACCTGTCTTCCTTTCCTAGAGTCATTCATCTGCGCTAAGTGCTCCAGCCTTGCGTCTGTCTAGCAGCAGGACAGCATTCCTGTGTGCCACTGGCACTGTCTGAGCTGCAGGTAACTTCTGGGACCTAGCAGAGCTGATTTGAGTCTTGTGACAGTCCCTAAGCTCCTCCAGCTGTTGTTAATGATGAGTCTGTCTTCATCTGTTTGTTGGAAACAGCCCCAGTACCGCTTGCAGCCCCACTGGTTTGGCCTGGCTGTGGCGGAGGTCAGAGCACTGGTGAGGTGTGTGCAAGGTACGACTGGGACTGTAGTTGGAATGTGGGCTTCTTGGTTGTTTTGGGTGTTTATGTGTGGATTTTTGGACTGGTTTATTTTAAAGATACACTTGAGAATTGTTTTGTGCAGACTAGATCCTGTGTCTGTTCTGCTAATCTGGCAACACATGTGCCAACTTAGTAAAATCTAAATGTCAGCGCATGGTTTAACTACATGATCAGCTAAGTTATTCTGCATGTTGAAGGTGTTTGGTGCTTAAGTGAAAACACAAAGAGCCTAAGCAGTGTAGAAACCTAACTTTCTGTTGAGATAACCTGCAGGCATGTACAAATGTCTCCTAAGAAAGCCTGAGCTAAAGGAGCCGTGTCTTTGGTGCTATTACAGATGGAAGAAATAACTTGTTTTCACATCAGCTTAGAGTTCTGCTCCGCGTAGGATAAAGCTGATAATCAGACACACAGCTCCTTTCCCTGGCAATAAAACCGCGCTGCTGGTAATGATTAGCATAATGAAGACACGCGCTAGTGTTCTACTGAGTTACGGAGAAGTGTCAGCGAGGGATGTCAAGATAGCTGTGCAGCTACCAGCTGGCTCCCCAAACCTGTTGGGCCGCTGCAGTTCCCCTTTGGAGGCCGCAGGCCGTGGTCCGGGAGCCTCTGTCCCTTTGCGGTGGGCGGAGGGCTTGGCTGGGCAGGGGGGCTGCGGTGGGGAGGAGACCTCCGGGCTGGGCCTCAGTGGGGTGTTTGTGTTGGACTGGAGAGGATCGGGGTTTGTGAGGGGTTTTTGCTCTCTGTTTTGTCTTAGGTTATCTTTAGTTTTAGTTTTTGTGAAGATTTATTCAATTTCTCATTCTCAGGAACTCCACCCAGCATCTCTGCTTCCTTTTCCCAGTAACCTGACGGCTGTAAGTGCCACTGGGTTGATTGGAGAAGAGGAGAGTTGCCCTTAACCTGAAGGCATAGATGTAGCGGTACGGCTTAGATACCACGTGCTCTAAAGAGATGGGGAGAGACACAGGGAGGTTAAAATATTCATTTTATTGACGAGAACAGGAAAGAAATCACGCTTTTGTCTCTCTTTGGTTTTGACGTAGAAGACAAGCTGCTGGCTCCTGAACTTGCAGGATGGCTGGAGTGAGACACTGCCCGGCTGAGCGGTTTATAAAGCTGAGCCGCGAGCCCAGCCAGCGGCCCTGCGGGGTCACAGTCCCTCTGCGGGTCCCTGCCCCCAGGCTCGGGCTTCCCCCGAGCGCTCTTGGTCGTGGTGAGGGCTGAGCCCCCCAGATTTGCTCTTCAGCCTTCTCCCACCAGCCTGGGTCTCCCCACTGCCTTGCCAGCTCTCCCAGCTTTCCCTCTAAACTATATCTTCAGCAGGAATTTTTTTTTTTTTTTTTTTTTCCCCTAAACAAAGTCCAACAAAGCTGGGCTTTCTCAAAAAAGTAGTTTTGTTACAATTGTACCTTGCAGCTCGGCAGCCCTCGTTCCCCCTCAAATGTGAGCATTACTCAGATAACGCTGTTCACATGAAAAGATTTCTTGAAATTCTGTAAGTGCACATTAAAATGCAAATCGGTGTTCTTATTAAAGATTTCTGGAAGTTCTCTGACAACACATTTAAATGCAAATCACTGAAACGTAGACTTAATATTAAAATCCAAACAATTACTTGATCCACATGCTGAAATTAAAATGGGGCCGTGTTATGGGTGTCCGTAAAACCAGTGCCGTTTTAGCAGCATACGGGAGGCAGCTCTGCACGGGGCGGGGCTGGCTTTTGGGGAGCAGGAGGGGCAGGATGGGACGTGGTGCTTATGTGGTGCTTCACCGGACGCTGTTTTCCAGGGTCACAGAGCACTCGTGTCCCACCATGGGGATGTCACAGCGTCAGGCTTGTCTTTGGTGGGAGAAAAGCTCCTGACGTGGATCTGGACTAGCGGAATGAAAAAGCCCAGCTGGAATTCATAAGAAAGGATCCCTGATGGCATCAAGTCCTCTTTTGGGGAACTCTTTTTGTCCCGTTTGGATGTCATCAACACAAAAACACGCACGTGAGGAGTGAAGGCAGAGCGCTTGGGCTCTGCCCGTGCCGAGCTGGACTCCTCAATGCCCAGGAAACACAAGTGGGAGCATGCGAGGCAGCAGAACAGACTATTAAACTGCCCTTAATAAATAAGAAGCTACAGCTAGATTTTTAAGTTTTTCCCCAAATTATGCAGTCTGAGGTTACAGCTCTGCCCCCAACCATATTGATGGTAATTACCTGATGGGGTTTTAATGGGCGTGCTCTGAGGCCAGCTCTAAAAGCTCTTGGTGTTCCGGGATGCAGCTGAGCTGAGTGCATCTGATCGGGTTTATTTTGAAGTACAATAATCCATTAGGAACAACGAGCTTTAAATCTCTTTAAAACTGAATGAGGCCCTTCTTTTCTTTTGCTGTGCTGTGCTTGTGAAGTTCCTTCAGAAAGGCTCAAGGGGAGCAAAGGTATTTTTCCATCACTCCTTTTTTTTTTTTTTTTTTTTTTTTTTTTTTCATTTTTTGCCCATCTCTGAGTTTATTTAGCTGCTTCCCCTCAGGCTCAGCTTTCCCTGTTAGGTAACCTGGAGCCGGGGAGCCTGCGTGCGTGCCTTCCCAAACCGCCTGAGACAGCGGAGTTTGTGCCCTGACTGCCAAGTGCTGGCCGCTGCGCTAAGAAAAAGGTTTATTTTCCTTTCCTAGTTTCTGGCCTTAGACTGTCTTAAAAATGAGACGCAACATTTTCAGACAAAACTGCCGTATTCCAAGTCGACAATGCCGTTTGGAGGGCACTGATGACACTGGGGTATGCCAGGAATTCCGGATGGGTGTATCTGGGAGGATGCTGCCCACAGCGCAGGCTCAGCAGGGCGGCGGGTGGGTGGCTGGGTTGGAGGGTGCACGGGGCAGAGCCAGCCTGGCTGCAGGGCGGAGGGTGACGCGTCCCTTGGGGGCTGTGTCCCGCGGGTGTTGCTGCTGTGGGTAAGCTGACATGGGTTAACGGTGAGCTGGCACAGCACGCGCCGTGGAGTGAGGTCCTGGGGAAGCGGGGCCATGCCCGAGGGACACTGCGTGGCTGCAGAGCTGCCAGGAACGCAGCGCGTGCTCCATCCGCGCTTCTCGCAGCCAGCCCCCGTATTTTACTGACGCGATTTCCTTGGTCTGATGTTGGCATGCAGGCTTCCCCTGCTGATCTCCTGAAGGGAGAGGCATGCCTGAGCCCATGGCTGGCTGACCCCGCGGCTGTTGTGTCCTCACCCCAGGGTCCCCTGTTGCTTGCTGCAGAGGGAGGTCAGCATGGAAAACCTGCTGCCCGCTCGCCGATAGACTCTGTGCCGAGCTGGTGGCAAACAAGTCTCTACCTTGGCACAAATGAGTGGTACGGTGGCAGGAAGAGCGTCACAGTTGCACCTGTGAGGAGCCGGAATGGAGGAGCCAAGAGGAATGGTGACATTGCTCCTCGTGGAGCAGCACCTGACAAACCCCGGGTGTGACAGATGCTCATCGCTCTTGGTTTGCTCAAAACTCGACGTTATGAACCTCTGCTGGGCAGGCACTGGGCCTGCCTTGGCCACGAGCGTTCCTGCCCAGGAACGGTTCATAACTGGGACGCTGTGACTTCTCACACGGTGTCTGTCCCGCTCCTTGGCTGGACGCAGCGTGTTCCCACAGAGGACACACAAAACATGGACTTTGAAAGGAGATGGAAGATTAGCCAACTTTTAGCGTGGATTTGCTAAACAGGGAGGTTTCACAGACGCTTTCATCAGCAGTGGCCATGGCACAGGAAGGGTCCCATGCATCATCCAAAGGAGCAGAAGGGTGTTGACTCTTGAGCTGTTGATTCACAATCAATTGGAATTACTTGCATTATCCAGCTTTAGACGGGCTGAAGGGAGAGGGAACAGGGCAGGATCGCTCCTGGCTTAATTGGCCATGTCAGTTTTTATTAATGACTGATGTACAGCTGACATCGGAAGCTTCTCCAAAAGAAAAGGGGATTCTTTTCTCCCATGAGCTGGATATCCCCCAAACAAGCTTTTGCTAACACCAAGGCTTTGTTGGGATGTTTGTATTTGAGGGATCTGGACCTCTGCTTTTGTTTGGATCTTTCATGTGACTCCATGTGCTAATCAGGGCTTTTTAACTTGACTGTCACTTAATGCTTCTTGATGATGATGAGCAAAACTCAGCTTATTACTGCTGAGTGTGTATCATCAGTGAATTTTAATTGTAAAGGAAAGAGTGGGTTTTTCCCATGTTTTAAATGATTGTTAAAAAAACCCAACAGGATAATGGTGTTGGACAGATAACAATCTAAACAAAATTGAATCCAAAGTACAAAATTAATCTGGTTGTTCCCCCCTCCTCCACATACTGTTTGTATTACATGAAAATAAACATCATGCCCGAGTAATTTTGAATGATACATAAGGACAGAGCGTGCTGTAGCTGGTACCTATCAATATCTGAAAAAGAGAAAGAGCTGGGGTTGCTGCTGTACTGCTCTGTGTGCCTTCGCTTACGGCAGAGATCTGTATGTTCCAGTGACACATACTGCAGAAGTGCAGAACTGTCTTTTTTACCTTCTTAGCCAGCAAGGAAGGATAGATTCTGCCACTGACTGTGGGCGACGAAATCCCTGACATGTGCTCTTTATTATGGGCTTACGGGGCCTGGAGAATCAGGGAATCGGCAATCCCTCAACGTAATACGTGTTAGTGGCAGCGTGTAGTACAAATTATATTGGAAAACGGCCTTATTCTTGAGCTCTTTGTCCATGGGTTTTGTTGCAAAGTTGGTGCTTTCTCACTCAGAAGAGAGACAGAAATGAGAAGTGTTAAAGCGGAGCCTGGGAAGCCCCTTGCGCCCAGTCGCGGGATTTGGGCCAGGCCCCCATGCTTGCTACACTCCTTCCAGGAGCAGCCGAGGTGCGGCTAGATCCAGCCTTGGCCCCGGCTGCAGAGAAGAGTGCGGACCCTCAGTTCTGTCACAGTGTGTTTGTTATAGCCCAAGGCCTGCGAGGGACCCCGAACAAAGAAACCCCTGGGCAGTGAAACCCTTCACAGTCCGAGCCTGCACCCCCTGCCCATCAGCCAGTCCCATGGCATTTCAGGCTGGGGGCTTCTTGCACTTCAGCTCCCCCCTCTCCAGACAGGCCATCTCCTGCTCTTCAAAGTTTGCAGCTGGACGCCTATTTCCTTGTCTCCTGGCTCAGGCTGGCCTCCCGGGCTCTCCCCTATCAACGTCTTTGTTGGTTGTCTGTGACCTGATTTGAAGGTCTTCCTTTCCCTTAAGTCATGGCTTTGGTTCCCCTTACCTTGTCGATCAGGATGTCCCTTTGCTACCTCCTCTGCATCGCCAGCCCTGCTAATGGACAGAGCTCATTTAAAATCCACTTACGCTCAGGTTGAACAAGGCCTACTCGTGCTAAGCTGTAAGCAAATCACAATTCAACCACACTTAATTCTAATTTAGCTGACCTCTAAGCAATCACACAATTAGTTCTAACGTTCTGTAAGTTAACTCATCCCCAGCACAAAGCATCTGTCTTCTGTGGGTGCTTAGATCTGTGTGGAAAACTTCAGCTTTGCACTGGGAGTGCATTGCTTATCTCTGTTCTTCCCCCTGCTTGCGCCCCCCTATTCTCTGTCAGTACTGGAAATGCCTTTTGGTGATGTTGGGAATTCATAGAAACTCCTGGAAATAGTTCTCTTCTGGGGTGCTGGCGCTGAAACAGCTCAGCACCCTCCCTTTGAGCATCACCAGCCGCCTGCACGCGCTCGCCCAGCGTAGGGAGGGACGGACAAACCTCTGCCAGCCGAGGAGGGCTCCGTCACGGATACGGTCGTGTGCTGCTTTATGGGCTTAAAATTCAATTTTCCACCCTCTTGGATTGCATTTCTTATGCTCCTTGTACAGTGCTGCTTACGCACTCGTCGTTACGCTTGCTCCAGCCGTACCTGCTGCCTGCGGAGCCAAACGCAGCGGGCGTCCGTGGGCGCCTTGTGCTTTCCCGGCCCGGGCCGTGGTGGTGCCGGGGCCGTGGCGGTGCCGGGGCCGTGGTGGTGTCAGGGCCGTGGCGGTGCTGGGGCCGTGGTGGTGCCAGGGCCGTGGCGGTGTTGGGGCCATGGTGGTGTCAGGGCCGTGGCGGTGCCAGGGCTGTGGCCGCTCGCCCCTTTGTGGGAGGCAGTGATGCTGGAGGTGAGGCAGCACTGGAGCTTGGACCTCCCGCTGCTTTGGACAGCGTTTTGTTTTCCACGTCTTTCTGATGCCTTTGATTTTTATTTTTAATTTTTTTTTTCAACATAGAAAGGAAACCTGAAACTCCAGATGGTGAGCTGTGCTGCCACGCAAGGCCCCTGCAAGCCAAGCAGAGGCTGGTCTCCTGGGACACTGCATGTTGTGTACGCTATTCTCTCTCTGTTTTTTGTTTTTATTCTCTCCTTTTCCTGTGATCTTTTTTGGTGCCAAAGTCACCCCCGCACATGTCAGTTCCCCCCTCCCAGCTTCCTCTTGCTTTCCTCTGCGCTGCCGTGGAGGCTGGTTCCATTTTCCTTCTGAACGTGCGCTCTCAGCTTGACCCAGCCTGGGAAACGGCTGTGCTGGGCTTGATTTGGGATTTCTGGGGAGGGGAAAGCCAACAGCCAAGCAGCAGTGACCAGTTCAGCCTGCCCTGCCTCCCCCTCCTGCTTGCCGGGCAGAGAGGACATTTCTCTTAACAGAAATCGTCCGGCCCCCTCCACCTGCCCTGGAAATGCTGCCCACAGGCGTTTTCAGGAATGCTCCCCGCGCAGCAGTCAGTGTCTAACAGTGGCTCTTTAAGGCTGCTTTCTGGGCTCTGAGGAAAATTCCTACAGAAACAGTTTGTAGGAAATGTGTTGGAAAATTAACTTCGTGTTCATCAACACATCATTAATGGTTTTCTCACCCTAACAATCAAAACGCCCGTGATTGTTTCCATCTTGGAGAAAGGTGAAGGCTGGCACCAGGCAATATGTTCTCTCATCATTTACTTCTGGCAGTGCCGTTCCCAGCGGGCTGCGGCTTCCTAATGAGCGGGGACAGCAGAGAAAAAGGCATCTGGCGTGTTTATGAGCCTGTTTACAGCACGGAGTCCAAAGCCAGGCACTGTTGGAAATCATTTTTTAGATTTTTAAATTTTTACAAGAAGCAGCCATCATTCATGAATCCTTTTTGCCATTCCCAGTTTTCCTTCCTTCTCCTTCCCAGTCTCCTTAGCCATCCAGTGCAGCTGATGATCTCCTCCTGGGTTTTCTGGCATCTCTTTTCATTCTGTGTCAGCCTTCTCTGCTGCATGAAGAACATAATTTTGGTTTTTTCCTTTTCGGATGCTGGTCTCTGAATGTGGTGTTAGCTAAAGATGCCAAAGCTTAGTTTTCCTTTTACTTGCATGGGATAAATGTGAAGACAGACCCCCCACACACACGCAGGCAATTTTTGATGAGTCTTAAGTGAGTTGTCTTACAGCCTGTGATTCTCCCTGTCGCTTCCTATGAATAGTGACAACCAGAATGAGCAGATAACTTGGCTGATGTCCCCAGAGCAAAGCTGCTGAAGGCTGGCAGCCTGGGTACTTGAGGGGACGGACGTGGGCTGTGGAGCTCTGTTCCAAGCCAGGTCGCTGCTTTTAGGTGTTGGTATGGGAGGCTTTTCTCCAGTAGCCTTGGAGAGGACACCCTTCCCGCAAGGGTCTCCAGGAAGACAGCCCCGAACCCCGTTTCAGGTGAGAGGAGGGAGGTAAAGCAGCAGCTTACTTTACTGAAAGTAAAATAGCCAAAGAGAAGAGCTTTGCAATTATGGAGGTGAGGATTTTGTTCGCATGGAAATAGGAGAGACAGCATTTTTAATCCTTGGGGTAAAGAACTGGCAAGATGTGGATATAGCCGGGACACGGGGACACAGGGAGACCCAAGCTGAGGATGACCCCAGAGTGTGAACCCGAGTTACTCGTACGATCAAGATGTTGACCACAGTGATGGAGAAAAGAGTGTGGTGAGAGCGAGTGACCTCTCTGGTGTTTCCCTAGACCTGAAGGACAGACCTCCTCCGGGCTGGGAGGGGGGCGGGCTGGAACGGGGGTCTGAACTGAAGGAGAAGTGTCTGGAGCTGAAAGGTGCATCTGTGAATCATCAACACAGAGCTGTTAATTAAAGATGTGTTGGTGGATGAAATTATGCAGAAACAAATGAGAAGCAAAGACAAACGCGGCAGTTTGCAGAGAACTGCACAGAAAACTAATGAAGGTGTTGAAGAGGATTCTCCAAATGACAGGCTGCAGGAGACACTGTAAATATGTGGAGTTCAGGGGAGAGGAGAGAAGAGGAGCTGAGTCCGTGCCAAAAGGGATGATGGGCATGCGTCTTCTCTTCTGGGTGCTGGGGGATCATGAGAGGTGGTGGCCAGTACCAAGACTGATAGTTTAGGGTGGAAGGGCAAGACAGGGCACCTCACAATTGAGGCAACACCTGTAAGCAGTCCTTTTAATGACCTTGGAGAAAACGAGGACAATGGAGAAACAGTGGAAAGGTGCATGGGGTGGTGGGAAATTGTTCCCTAGACAATTGGCTTACCAGTGGCCAGTCTGGTGGGAGCAGAGAAGTAGAGTTGTGTTGGAAAATGGTAAAAATAAAAGAGGTGGCACAGGACTTCAGGTGGAGGATTTCAGACTGGCCACCGAATCGCTGTGGTGGCCTGGCCGGCCGGGATGAGCGGAGTGGGCAGGGGTGGGTGCTGAGCACCGTGCGCTCGTTTGCATTTAAACGGCGTTTTCCCTTGTGGGGGAACATGGCTAAGTAATCTCCTGTTTTGCTCATTCTGCCATTAAAGAGGAAATAACAATAAGGTGACCAAAAAAGATTAATTTTTAAGCAGTAATTGCCTTTCTGTGGATAGCGCCGATAACTCCCTAGCACCTTCCAATTACGGCGTTTGTGTGCCCGCCTTGGCTCTGCAGCTGCACGCCTAGAACACGCTCTGCAACGCCAGCCACCGGCTCTCAATCTACCGCCGTCCCCCCTTGCCTGTTGGGAAAGGGAGTGTGAGAGCGGGGTTTGTCTCGGATGAAGGAGTCTCCTCTTGTAGATCTTGCTACCAGCCCTGTTTCTACTGACTGCAGGCAGGGGACACGAAGGGACATTGCGGAGAGCGGAGGCACACGTATTCCATCTGCTGCTGGGCTTTATGTTTTGATTTTTCAGTTTCTTTGCTTCTTGGAGGGGACAGTGTGTCCCCAGCATGGCAGGGACGGTGCAGGCTCTGGTGGGACCTCCCCGCGCGGAGAGCCAGGCACAGCCACCGTTGCTGACCCTTCGTCGCTTAACCCGGAGCTGGGGAAGTCCCGGTGTGTAACCGTCTCCCTCTGCACGAAGGGCTTTCCGCCAGTAAAGGCTGTGGGAAAGGTGCAGTGTATGTCGCTGAAAGGTGTCGTCAGGATCTGATTCTGACAGCAAAGCGTACGTAGGAAGGATTTGTTCTGGGAAAGTTCTAATGATGCCTCAGCCTTTCTGCAGTCAGGCTTTCCGCGGGCTGCTGTGGGGCTGTGCTCGTTACCTGCAGCACCGGGGTGGCTCTGTTTATAGTCTGTGTTCAACGCTCGATAGCGTGAGCTGCCTCGGCGGTGTCCGTTGCTCCTTCTGTCCGTTGCTCCTTGGTGTACACAGGGCCCCTGTTGTCCCCAGGGCTTGGGCGCTGTGCTGGGGACAGAAACGCCTGCACCTTGCCTTGCCTGGGCCGGGGCAGCCCTGGGACTTGGTGCCAGGCCTGGTGTCCCCGAGGAGACTGCACACGTTATCTTACGCCTTGGCTCAGACGTCTCAGGCAAGCCCAGGTCAATACAACCAAGGAGAACACGTCCTCTGTGTAACAGCCAGGGAACTCTTTCCTTTAACTTCTGCTTTTGTTTGCATTTATAACCCAAGCAGGTGTTCAGGACAAATGGATCTCAAACAAAATCAATGCCTGTTAGGTGTTACTCTGGAAAGGCCACAAGCAGCACAGGAGACCTTATGCTTAAAAAGACTTTGAGGACATCAACAGACTTGTAATAAAGCCTCTTAAAATTTAGGCTCACTTTCTGCATGCTTGCCATCCGGTCCTGCAGTTCCCTCCTCTGCTCGTGCTACCCTGACCCCAAATGGGGGCAGGCCGTGCTGTGTGTCCCGGCACCCCCGTGCCCCGATGCAGCGTTTGCCCTGGAAATGCGGTGCCAGGCGAACAACAACGGTTGGCTTTCCTGAAACACAGACCTGGCACCACGGCATGGAACTGGATGATCTCTGAGGTCCCTTCCAACCCAAACCGTTCTCTGATTCGCACCCAGAAATACCAGTTTGGTATTTGCCACCAACTCCAGTTTCACCCCGAGGACACAGCCCTTCCCCAGGGTCCCACAGATCCGTTGCGTCGATAGTTTCCCATGGAGCATCTTGCCCTGGTGCAAGACGGGAAGCGTGCGCTGCCCTCTACTCAGCTCTTCCAAACGCTGATCGTTTTCTAGACCTGGATTATTGATAAGATTTAAAATCGAATAATAAAATAATTTAAATAACTGTAATTCATATCTCTGTACATAAATTCCTCTGGGACAGGGTAGTAGTGATCGTGTAAACAAGTTACTTTAGCGCTCATTTGTAGGGTTCAGAACACACGGCCCAGGACACCCGACGCCACCGGTGAGGAGACCGGTGCGCGTGCAGGCGTGACATGCGAGGGAGCGGAGCGGCACAGCTCCTCTGTGCAGCAGGAGAGCCAAGAGCTTGCACCGGCGCCAACAGGAATTCTGGGGGGGACCCTGGGGAGAGCCCCTGGCTGTAGGTGGGGCTCAGCTGGCAGTAAACGCCTTTTGAGGTCTCGAAGCAGATTCTGGACAAAGTACACGAATGCCCGTGAGGGGAATGACTTTGTACGCGGACCGGTGCAACGAGAGCCGGAGCTGAGCCGAACGGGGGTGTTGTGCACAGCGTGGGACACGCACAGCGCGATGCTCACGCCTGCGCCTGCTGCGTTGGCGGGGTCCCTGTGGGTCCCCAGGGCAGCGGTGGTCCCGGCACCCCAACCGTCTCGCTGACGTGCCTGGAGATGCCCTGTTTGGCAGACGAGCTCGTTAAATGTGTGGTTATTGCACGTGTGTTTATGGCTGCCGTGATTACACACAGGAGCTCTCTGTTCACACGGCAATGATCATCTAGCCCCAAAATGAGAATAGATTTTCTAAAGTTATTTTCTGTTTAAATGAGGTGACTTCATTCTTGTCCCTGTTGTGGAAATTGGTACGATAGACATGATAAGCACGAATGATGTGTGCAGTATACTGCCTGTGGGAAGCGTTGCGGGTTATGGTAACGCCGGGGTGTAGGTGTGAGGGCTGAAAGGAGCCGAAGAGGCATAGAAATGCACTTTGTCAAGTGTGATTCATCCCAGGATAATATGGATATATGCACGTAACGGGATTCTCAGCTCCGCCGCGCGGTGTCCTTTGTTCTGGGACGAGGGTTGCATTACGATGCTGCTGTTCCCGCACTCGTTACATCCCCTGTGCCAGAAGCCCGAGCATCCCATCTTCTCTGGCTGCCTTTCCTCCATAAGTCACCTCGCTGAGATCATCCTTCAGGCGGTGATTTACCTGACTCCTGGGCTGGGCGCTGCGAATGCTGCAGTTCTGCATGTGGAGACATTTCCAGCACGTCTGCAGTTGTGTATATCCCCATTCCCACCGGCATTTTAGTGCTTCCATTTTTACAGGTGCTAATACCGTCCTGTCACAGGGAAAGCAAGCTGCTTTTAGGGAAAGAAGGAAGGATAGAGGACCTGGGGGGCAGGAGGGATGTCCACAGGCTGAACGCAATTGCTCCTTTTTTACAGCCCCATCGTTTGGGGGCAGCGGATCCCCCACAAGCTGGTGTCTTCACCAGTAACACCTTCAGCTCCTCCCTGGATTTCTGAGTGCCGTTTAATTTGGGCATCAAGCTTTGCTCCCTCCTGTGATGGACGAAAACCATAGGACAGGCTAAGACATGTCTGTACAGCCTGCACACAGCCATGCTGCTCTTGGGATGATCCCAAACACAAAACGCACAGAGAGGCTGATACGTGGTGCCCTGTCCTGGGAGCTGCCTCCCAGCCCAGCGCCCACGGCCAACTCATCGAGCTCCGCGGGCACCCGGCAGCATCTGATTTTGGGTGGGTACAGCCCCGCGAGGGGTGCGGGGAAAGCCCATCCGCCCATCGTGCCCGGTTCCTGCACGCAGGAGCGATTTATCTTCTTGTTTGGTGGAATTTCCTTGCCGAAGAAGCTTCAGTGAAGCGTATCAGAAGATAGCAGCAATCCTTCCTGCCTGGCGTTGCAGGGACAACAGCCGATACCAGCCCGGCTCCCGCCAGCTCCGCGTCGCTGCTCCCTAACGAGCCAAGCAAATGGGCCGTGGGTACGGTCTGCGCGGAGGAGCAAAGGTACCAGCAGGAGTAGGCGGCCCGGGGTTTGTGGCTGTGCAGCCAGGCTCATGTGCCTGCTGGTCCCTGTGGCGCCGGAGTTGCACGCTGCCCATCTAGTCCTGCGGACACAGCTTTTTCTGAGTGCCAATTATGCTATAAATAATTATTTGATTACACAATTTTCACTAACTGCTTTGTTCTCCATCTCGTCTCTGATAGCTTGGGAGCGTTTCAGGGCGAAATAATTGCATGTTCAGGGAATTTGCGAAGAAGCTGGTAATTATTAATTTCCTCATCGATTCGTTTTCCATGTGCGTTTGCTGCACGACGGGCTCTGCGAGGAGCGGCCGTGCTGGGGAGCGGATAACGGAGATCACAGGCCGCTTTCTCCCCAGCGCGGAGCCCAGTTCCAGGCAGCGACGTTCCCGCCGCCTCTGAGGCAGAGCGGTGACGTTCGCTTTGTTTTACTGCAGTTACATCATCGGAGTCCAGTCGGCCTAATCGCTTCTTGGTCTTCACTAATTCTCCGTGTATTTTCTGTGCCTTTTCAGCTGTGTGGTTATGTAATATAATTATCTTGTATCTTTTATTTGATGACTCTGTTTTATTAGTAATGATGTGCTAATTATTCTGGTTCTGTGTGTGTGGATAATCGCTTCACATTACGACAGTAGCTTGAAGATCACAAATCCTATGGAGCACTCCTCTTGCGAGCCGCTGTTGACTTGCCCGGTAGCCCAGTGGGGAGTTTGCACTCGGGTTTACAGCTCCCACTGCCCACGTGGAGCTAAGGCACGGGTGTGAGGAGTGTGATAAAATCCCATCTCCCGCTGCCTCCAGACTTCACTGCAAATGCCCGATTTCTCTTTCCCACAGTTAGACCTGTTCTGAACTTCCTAACTGTGAGATAAAACATCCGATTTCTTACATCTCTTTTAGAAATACGGTAAGGAACCTTTGGTGGACACTCGGGCCGGTGGCAGGGGAGACCCAGTGCTCCCTCCTGGCCCTGATGCTGTGTTTCACTAAAGCGTTGTGTTTCACTAAACGTTATGCTAGAAAACACAGAGGTTGCACTTCATTCCCTCTTCAAGGCTTTATCCAGCAAGCGTGGAAGCCAATGGCCCTTGAGGACCAGTGGGCTGTGTGAGGAGGACGCAATTCTTGATGGTGGAGTGGGGCTACCAGGGGGCAATCCCACCCACAGGGCCGGGGCCCTGGCCATTTGCACTTCACTCCCGTACCATCTTGGGGTGATCTTCGGAAGCAGGGTCCTGATGAAAGAGAGAGCTGAACTTGTCCTGATAAGCATCGTGGGACGGCTCTCATGGTGATATCTTGCCACAGATTTTCTAGTGGCTTCTTTGACTGCCAAATGGAGCGACGAAAAGTTGCACAACGTAACTTGTTTTCCACATTTTACGCTCATAACGATGTTTGTGAATTTCATTGTGTCTGCATTAAAAAAAACTAAGTCAGTATCACCATTGTTTATATTTAGTTTCTTCTTGGATCTTCCAGCTGGCAAACACTGTGACTGCATTTCCGTAACTGTTGGGATCAAGTTAAATTTTAAAGAAAATGCCACCATGACTAAAATCATTTTAGAGGAAGAGCAATAGTTCTGTTCATGATGGGGAGAAGTGCAGGGGCTTCTGGGGCAGAAGCGCTGATGGCAACAGGAGCAGCAGGGGAGATGCCAGCTGTCTTCTCTCCCGTAGGAAACTGGAATTGGTTGTGTGCAGGGAATTGTCTCAGTTAGAGACTCTTCCCTGCACTGAAACATTGAATTTTATTTGCTCGTTTTACCCATCTAAATCTCTTGTCTAGCGAGTTTCACCAATGCCTGGATTGTAAAATGCCGTCTTTGCAGCCGGTGCCTGCCGTGGCCACAGTGGTGCCCGGCGGCCGCCAGTCCCGGGGGGAAAGGGCCGATTGCTTAGGAAAATGCTGTGGTCTCTCACAGAACTTAAAATTTTGTACTTACGCTCTTTTTCTTTTAAACCAAGACCAGTACCTCAGCTTCTTGAAGATACGTGTGGAAACACTTGAATTCTCTCTACACTCTTGCAAAATACAGAAGAAAGACTGAACAATCTGATATGAGACAGAACAATTATCAAAATGTATGGATAACCGCTGATTACATAACAGTGGAGGAAGGTGCTTTGCAATGTGTTCTGTAACAAATAGGAAACAAATAATTGTCTAAGAAGGATTTAATTACCCTGAGGGAACTTACTTAAACAGGCATTAAATGTTTTACCCAGAGTATATGCTGTCTTATTTTTTCACTTACATGTGAAAACGTTCCTTGCTATATTTGTGCACGCTGCCTTCGGATCTTTAACGTCAGTGTTTTCATTAGCTACCTGTAATTAAATATTTATGGTGCAGTGTGTTGACATTGCTATGAAATATTGAAAGCGGAAAGGAAATGTGTTTTCAGGGAACAGGGGATCGGGCTACCAGAGCTGTGGAGTTCAGCGTAGCGCCGGAGGGGCTGGTTTTGTGCCCCAGGACGAGCAGCTGATGGTCGGCAGCGTCAGGTTCTGCTCTAGCCAAGGTTCACGGCCGGACTGGGGGCTCTGACCAGCCGTGGGCCTGGACCAGCCGGGTGATGAGAGCGGAGAACGTAAACCACAGCTGCCGGGAGGGCAAACAGCCGCCACCTAACTTGCCTGCCTGGGCTCCGCTGTTTTTCTTAAATTAACGTTTTCTGTTGGGATGCGTGCTCGTTTATCATGGGCGGTGCAGCGTTTAGCGTTTGTCCTCTTAAATCCTGTTGTCAGTGTTTGCAATTCAGGCTGGTGAAACAGGTGTGAAATACCTGTGTGGTAGGCCTTATGGGGCCGTGACGTTTGGGAGGTTTGCTTTGGTTTAATTGGTGACATGAAATAGTCTTTGTCAGCCTTGCTCCTTGCAGAGCCCTGGCTGTCCTCCTCGCAGAATAGCTCTCCCCGGGCAGCAGAAATAAATGATTCCTTAAAAGTTAGTCCTGTGTTAATTCAAATTCCGTAAGTGGGAATTTCTGAGAACAAAGGAAAATCGATCGGCGACCGAAAGAGGATGCGTTTTTGCCTTTTTGTCATTGATTTCATTATGATTGTGTCAAGTGTAGTTGATATGATGTAAGGCAAAGAATTCAGAAAACTGGTTTGGTTTGTTGTTTTTTTTTTTTAAAAAAAAGGCAGCATCTCATTTAGGCAAAAAGCTCAATAGCTACTACAGCAAGGCTTTTTTCTTTTTAAAGAAGTAATGCATTTTCGTTTAAATAAAGGAAAGAGCAGAGTATTTATTACTGTTCGGGAATCTGGATGGCATTAGCAGCTGTGTAAATTAGTTTAACTTCATTGACTTCCGCAGAAATAAACCAATTCATCTCTGCTGAGAATCTGGTTCCATGGGACTTAATTGATTTTCAAGCTGACATTTTTATTAGTAATAACATTTAAGGTTCAGATAATACTCATCAAGTATTTGCTTGTAGTCTACACAACATCCTTTCCAGGTAAATAAGGCTGTTGTATGTATATAAATCTGGATAAAGAGATAAAAATCTAGATGTTATGTTTATAATTAACGAACAGATCAGATGTAGAAGGCGAGGTTGCCTGCCCGGAACGGTGCAACGAGAGCTGCGGTCACGCTGAGCAGGTTGATTTGGTAAACACAAGCACCAAATGGATTTAATTGATAAGCAATGCAGAATGTATTAATATTCAGGAGATGTATATTTTATCTATATAAAAATATGTATAAGACACATGTTAGATGATGTAAACGGTTTGAAAGAACCTCGTCGTGCTTCTGCTGGTGCCGTTGTGTGCTGCTCTGCTGTCTCTCACCCTGCTGCATGTGCCTTTTAGGTAGAGGGAAAATAAGAGCGTGGTTAGCGTCTGGGTAGCTGTGGGCCTGTGCCTGTGTGGGCAGTTTCCCAGGCGCTCCGCCGGTCCCAAATCCGCCTGCGGCCCCCAGCAGCGCCGGTGTCTCCGTACCCCTGGGTCCCGCCGGGCTCCTGTCTGTGCTGCCTCCCAGAAGCTGGGGTCGGGAGCGAGGTCCCTGTTAAATTAATGTGAGCCCTGCTAGCTGCGTCCTTGGTGCCGATGGGATTGTGCGAAATACAGGTTTTTGGTCTGTTCTGGGCCTTATTCCTGGAGAACCTGTAACGTGTTTTCCCCTTCAGTACTGAGGAGCTCAGACGTTCTCGCCCCTGCGAGCGGGGTCACCGTCCCCCTCGCTCTGCAGAGAAGGGGCTGTGCTGAGGTCATGGCTCTGCCAAGGTTTCCAGCAGCTGAAAATAACGTTTATTCCGTGATTTCTCTGTGTAAGAGCACGGCGTGCCCGCTGCGGGCTCTTGGCGTACAAGCAAGGACAGGGGTTGCTGCTCCACACAGCAGTACCCAACTCACTTGGCACCAAATCGGGAAACCGGGACCCAGGCCTTGCCCAAAAGTTGTCCTCAGTCACCGGCGTGTGCTGGGGAAGCACGAGCCGGTTCTGGCGGGGCGGGGTGCCGTGACTGTTGCCAGGACTCCTGTTGGGACATGCGTCTCCCGAGGAGCTGCTTAGCCTGTCACTGATCCCAGCTCTGCGCTAGCGTGTGACTCGGGCTCAAAGAAGTGGGAGGAAGGAAGAAAAATCCCAAAGGAGGGAAGTGCATCAGATCGGTGCGCTGACAGTATTTAGTCTGAAACCGTAAATTCCGTGGCATACGTAGAATACCGTCCCTGGCACCGGCAAGTTGTTCCTCAAGTAATTGCATTATGTACCTCGGCGCTCCTTCGATGGGATGTAATCTGTGGGAGCTGATGGCAAGTCAGTCATCCCCGGTGATTCAAACTCTTGGTACAGGGAAAGCTGCTACTGATGGCGACTGGCTGGTGCCTGGGGGGAACGGGCTTGTTTCCTGGGGGAAGGTGTTCCTTGCAGCGTCAGTGAGGTGGCCGTGGCATGTAAAACCTGGTACACACAGCTGCTCTGGGATGTGAGGACAGGTCGGAGTTTTTACCCTTGGAGAGGAGCAGGTGACAGCGAGCTGCCCCAAGGTGGGGGTTTCTGCCTCGGGAAAGCGATGCTTGCCCCACGGGATCGCCGCAGCAGCGGCCAGGCTGCCCTGCGAAGGTTTCCCAGTGCTCCCAGTGCTCCCAGCCTTCGTGGGGGTATGGTACAGCGAGCCACATCGGCGGAACCGGCTGGGAACAGAAGGAGGGAACGTCAGGAAAAATGACAGCATCTGCCCTTACTCATTACTGAAAGGCAAGATACTGACCCTCGCTTGCGATTTCTTGTTTTCAGAGAAAACTTTCTTGTGTTCTGGCTTTCACTGGAGTCATTCCGGCAAAGGAAAGATGGGGATTTGGGGGGGATTTTGGGGTTGGTTGTTTTTTTTGTTGTTGTGGGGTGGTTTTTTTCATTTTTCTTTTCCTAAATGTCTTTGGCAGCAGCAGACACTCCCGGTTTGTAGACAGCAGAACAGGAGGGCTCCCCAGCACCCCCTGGGTCTGGTCCCTGGGTCTGGTCCCTGGGTGGTGCTGGGCGCGGGGCTCACCGCAGCGCGAAGGGCTGATCCAGGTGGCGTGTTTGTGATACTTGTCAGGACGGAACGTGGAGAGTAGGCCTTGATAGCTTCATTTTGTCTCCTAGCTGAGGCAGAGGAGCCAGGCGGCGTTCATATTGGGTGACCTCGTTATACCAAACGAGCCCTAAGATGGCCATAGTGCTGGCAGGCTTGGACACCACAGGATCAGCCGTTCAACTTCCTCCCGTTCATGATTTGCCAGAACAGGCGGCCTGAGATCTCTGCAGGGCTGGGTTTTGTCTTCGGTTCAGGACCTTTACAGTATCGTATGCAGACAACACAGTCAGGCAATACAGGTGGGTGCCAGGTATTATTCTCCCTCTGTCGCTACCGTATTAAACGCTGCTGCTCCAGAAACAAACGCGTTGTGCGCTGGCTGGGTTAAGTGCCAAGAGCAGCATCTGCATTTGCATTCTGTGAATTAGAAAGCAATCTGTTGCTGAAGGGGAGCTTGTGTGTTTGTTTCTAGCTCAAAGTACCCGACATATTTCACTGAAAATAGTGTGTGTCTAAGGCCCTGCCTTCCTCATGTCTCAGATAACAATGGCTGTACAGGTGCTCTCTGAATCGCTTACAGCTTCTTGCGCCGCTTGCTTCATCTTGCTCTGGAGAAACAGCTGTCCTAAGATGGTTCCCAGGGAAAACATTTTTTTTTTTTTCCTGTGTGGAGCTTTTCTTAGTAAAACAAAATGTTTGGATTGCTTTATCTTTCTGTTCAACAAAAGGCAAAATTTTGCTGAGATTCTCACTACCGCGTGTAGTACAGCACGCGGCGCGGTAAGGTCGGAGCTGCGGGGTTTTGGCTGACGGCACTGGGCAGGCTGGTTTGGTGCCCGCCCTTGGCTGTTGGTTTCAATCTGCTGGATGGACATCGTCAAAGTCTGAAGTTCGTTAGGACTGAACTGAATTACCAGCCTGCTGCAAAACTGGGTGTCGCCTCCCACCTGCGGGAAAGGGGATTTTGGGGATGCTGATACACAGCTCCTCAGGGCCTGGGCTGGCTGTCGACGTTATGAGCCTGACCAACCACCCTCCTGACATGCGCTCTACCTTTTACGTTGTACAATATAAGATTGATGAAGCTGTTCTGAGTGTGAGGGTTTGCGCAGTGCTCCCTGTGGAGAGGGAACGGCGGGGTTAGTAGTCATGCACCAGCAGCCTGCTCCGCTCTTCCTTCTGGGAGCCTGGAGATGCTGTGACGATGACGGCCCTGGAAAGAGTGCGCGGGCTCTGCTGCCAAGAGCTCCAGAACTGCTGAGTTTCTGTGTGAGCATATAGAATTTGTAAAATAAGTGCCTGATCCCGTAAATACCATCTGGGAGAGCGAGTGCCGTTTCGGTGGGTTGTATGGATGCTCTGTGCTGGAGCGATACCGTACGGGACCTGGATACACGGGTGGAAAATAGCGACTTTTAAACTGTGCCTGTTGCTGTTCCGTCCTGGAATAAAACCCACGGTGATGACTTCCCCTGCCGAGCCCTCAGCTGACCACGGCTGTCGCTCACGGCCTTGCTGGCCATGCTGTCCCCGAGACGGCAATTGTGGGCAGCATGATGAAAAAAGCCGCGGAGGGTCCTGGAGCTGCCGCTCCGACTGGTCTAACCCGACCGCAGGCGTGTGCAGAGGAGTAGGTTTTTCCTCCCACTCTTTCAGATAAAATAAGCAAACCATTGTGAGCAGCTGAATTCGCTGGACCAAAAGGAACGCAGTAACAAAAGGGAGCGGTACCCAGTGAAAGCCAGCCCAGGGCATCGGGCACCTTTTAAATCCTTTGCCTCTTCTGTGTCCTCTTTGCTGTATCAAAAGATGAAAGCTCTCTATCTCAGCTCAGCCTTACTAATTAAACGGCTCCGCTCAGCTCCCGCCGCGGCAGCCGGATCAGCCCCACCTCTGCGTTCAGCCTCTCCGCCGCGCGCTTGAGGATCAGACGGACTGCGGGAAGGGTTTTGAAAGCACGCTGCATTAGCTCCCTGCGCGTCCCTTGGAGCCAGGGATTAGAGCCAGCCACGTCCTCGCTGCTTTTAAACATCTCCCTCTGAGCCCGCCTGACCTTCAGACAAAGGCAGGGTTAAAACAAAGGGTAAAAGCTCCGGTTTGGGTAAATTGCCGGAGTGTAGCTGGGGGCGGCGGAGCCTTGGTGGCTGGGACCAGGAGAGAATTTGGCCCGGAGTGAGGAGGCAGTAAAGGGAACAGCCCTCCTGAAAAACATAAAAGTTAATTGTTATGCAAAAGCGGTATTTCAGCTCTCCAGGATTAGTGCTCATAACTTCCCCATAAAAAGTGCAGCTGGCCAATATTTTTTGCTTTTTCCTGAGTGAATTGAAAATGAAGGCATTTTTCATGCTCTCAGAGGAAGCTGTGAAAGAGAGCTGCTCTGAAGGAAGCCCATCGCCGGTACCTGCAGCCGCGCGCCCGCCCTGCGCTGTCCCTGCGGCAGAGGTGGCGTGGGGATGCTGCGGGGCCGCCCGGGCAGCCGGCTCCCCTCGGCTCTCCTGCTCTTTCAGCCATCTACCCCAAACCGTGGGGCAGGGACCGGTGCCCTCCTCTGTACCCTCTCCACAGCAGGTCTTGGATCCCAGTATGAATTTGGCCCCAGCAGGCTTCAGCTGGGCCGTTGGGCGCCATCCAAGGGCTGCTGGGGCTGGTGGGAGGACTTCCATGGAGTCGTACTCTAAGGGCTGGATTTCTTTCACTGTGAAAGAGCAGATCTTGATTGTAGTGCCTCCTTTTGTCAGCATCCCTGGAGGTTTTATTTACTTCAGCTGCTTTCTTTGCAAACGGTGCCGACTCATTTAGCTGAATCCTTGTCAAGTTGCTTGAGCTAAAATTGAGATGCAAATGCACGGCAGCTATTCCTGGTTTTTCAGCTGTAGAAAGCAGGCAATGGAAAGATACACTACTGTAGTTCCCTTTAAGCACATATTGCTGAGAAGCAAACACTAAAACATCAAAATAAAGCCTTTTTTCCTTCTTCACTCTGTTTAAAGCAAGAATATAATTATGCTCCGTGGATCCCACCAGAGCACAGATCAAAGCAGCCCAGTGATTGCTCTTGGCACTCTGACTGTGGCTGAGTGCGCGCGGTGTTGCGCGGATGCCGCGGGATGCAGCTGCCACCATGGGGAGCAGCCCCCGCGCCCGGGGAGGGCTGGGGGCTGCGTGGGTGCCTCTGCCCCGGCCACCCTGAGCACCGCGAGGAAGAGGAGTAGCAGTGGCCCGGGAGAGGTGGGGTGGCCCTGCCCCCAGCTGCTGACACCGTTTTCCAGGGCGAAGGCTCATACTCAGGGGAAAGCCCGCAGGCTGGTGGTAAAATGGATGCTTATACAGAAAGCTGCTTGTAGCTTCAGTGGTTGCTTGGCTTATTCCTCCTTTAGGATAAAAACCTCTCGCTGAAACCTGGGGATGCCTAAAATGCAAGTTTAATGACCCCATACTTCCCAGCAAGACAAACTGGATCCTGAATCCAAGCCCTCAGTTTGGAATTTGGCAATGGGCACCAGGTCACTTTTACCTGTACAAGAAGGAGACTGAGCAGAGATAAGACTAACTGTAATTTTTCACACAGGAGGACTCACAAAAAATTGTGCTCAATGCCAGCCCTGGGTCAGCGCCCGCGGGCACGGGGCCGGCTGCGGGCAGAGTTCCCAGGAAGGGAGGAAGGAAAGGGAAGGGAATGGTCTGAATGAGGAGAAAGAGGGTGGCTGTGTGGCATCACACGGGTCCTGGCCATGCTGGGCTTTAAAACCCTGATTCTGAGAAACCCACCTGCACCTGGGTTGATGCAACAGAACATTTGGCCAAGACCCAGCCCAGGTCTCAGACTTCCGCTGTGGGATCCTCAGGGATCCGCTTTGAGCTGTGTGCCACACAAGAGAAAACCGTCTTCGCACGTGCGCTGTGGTGTAGTGGTGATGGCAGCGGTGGGCCTGTGGTTTTGCTCAAGGTGATTTTGAGGAATGACTTCTGATAGCCATCACGGTGACCTCACCAAAAACTGCAAACGGAAATTTGGTATGCTGCAAAAGAGGAGTCTTCAATAGGCAAGAGTGTGAGAAAGAGACTGTCATTTGTCTTGGGTTAAATTCAAAATTTTCCTTTGAAAAAGAAAAAAAGCTTTCATGAATGATGTTCTTTATCACTTGCACTTTTTGCCAGGCTGTGGGAGGAAAGCTCTCAAACCATGCTATAGATGCAATTTGATTGCCAACGAAGTGGATTTAAACCCAAAGTTTCTCTGAAACGAACAAGGATATTAATTAAAACATGTAATTGTGGAACTCCCTTAGAAAGTAATGATAGGATGCATAATCGTTTCTCAGTGACTCTTGTTAATCAAGAAGAGAGCCAAAGAAACAATATTTTAATCATAAAGGTGAAGATTTTTGAGGACATAGTGATTGATAAGGACCCAAGTGTCATTGATTATCACTGGGAGTTTTACACACACGAGTCTTTTGTGCCTTTCAAAATCTGCCTGAAATGGAAAAACCATGAATCCTTTCTGAGTCTGGGCAGTAGGGAGGGGACGGTGATTTGTATGCCATAATTGCGTGGAGGTTTAGCAATGGGAGGATTTGAGCTTCTGTCTGGGCACCTGCAAATCTTGAATGCCTGCCATCGCTGCTGGTTTGCTGAAATCAAAAATGCTTGCCAGGCAGCTTGCCTGGAACAGTTTTACCTTAACTAATGTAGGCAATCCTCTGTCTGGTTTAATCAAAAACCTCCTCCGTGGACCTGGAGGTTGTTGTTCGGAAGAGTACCTGTAATAAGAAGTACATTTTTTTTTTTCACTGCTCCTGGAGGGGCACGTAATCTGGCACTTTCTATGGCCTCCGAAGGTGCAGGATTAAATTGAAGGACTTGCACCTAATCTTTGAGGTTTCAATAGCTACCAGAGTAGTTATGAAGATGTAGCTGCAGAGCCGTTCCAGGGCTCCGCTCTGCCCCGTGCGTAACAGGAGGAAGGAGGACTTGGGTACGTCGTTTGTCACGGCGGTTTGGGGTGGTCACAGCCCCGTGCGCTTAATTACAGCCCCATTCACAGGCTCTGACTGGAAGCAGCTACTAATAATAAAAAAAAAGAAAAAGAAAACCAACAAGTAATTGCTCTATAATTATTTTTAGGAAAAACTGTCTCCGCAAGAGCAGCTGGAGACGGCAATGAATCTCTAACCTACAGCAAGGCTCGGCTGAAATCTGAACTATTAAATTGTAGTGGATCCCCCAGGTTTCTTGGGGTTGGGGTGGTTTGTTGAGGCCTCTGTGGCCTTTGGGATTGCCCAGCTGAGCAGAGGGGAGCGGCTCCGTCCCCTCAGAGCGATTCTTCCCTCCACAGAGCTGCAGAACGAATCGTCTGACCCGGCTCTGTGGCAGCTCCTGGTTCCTGTGCAGGGTGGTCCATCCTCTCCTGGGTAATCCTGATGTCTCTGTTAATTCTCTCAGCCCAGTTTTGCTTCTGGTTTGAAATGTATTTGTTGAGCAAGCAGTAAATCTGTCATTCCAGCAAGTGCCTAATTGAGCTATTCAGTCCTGGGAAGTCTTTGTTTCCTTTCGGGAGATAAATGAATACCATCTACCAGCGTGTTTCTTCTTCCTCCCCCCGCCATTCATCCCTCTGTCAAACGAAACCTTTCCAGGCAGTGCTGTTCCTCATCCGTTCTGCGTTCCCCGTTGGACGTGGACAGGCTGATGCGCAGGGCGGCACCAGGCGTGAGTCCCTGCGGCAGAGCTGGTGCCTCTCCAGCACAGGGTGGGAGCAGCGGGATGGGTCCAGCAGCTCCCCTCGCTGCTCCCTGCCCACCCCGTGTGCTCCCATCGCCTGGGGCCGCTGCTGGGCTCTGCAGAGCATGGGTCCAGGTGCCCAAGTCAGAGCAGCCCTAGGCATTGTCTGAGGATAGCAGGAAGAAACACGAGCGTGGGCATAAATACTTGTGTCTCCTCTGCTGGTTCCGTTCAGCTCAGTTGCAGCCTGAAATGGGGGCCAAGGTCACTAAATGGGGCAGTTTCTGCAGGAGGGGCCAGCTCGCAGGCTCGCACGGACTCGCTGGGGTTGTCCTTTCCGGGCACGCCAAGGTGTGCTCTCCCGAGCCGGGGCGGTGTGCGCTGCTGGGCTCTCGCCAAGCACCCGGCTCTGAGGGATGCAGGATGCGGATGCTCAGTCTCTGGGGCCAGCTCTCCCCGCGGCCCACGCGCACCTGTGTGGAGCTGATGGAGCTCTGTAGCTGTGACCTGGAAGCTGCCAACAGCCCTTTAAAAAAAAATCTAAAAAAAATATTTCTTCTTACTGCTAGTTAGATCAATAGGAATCTTATTCAGCAGTTACTGAAAGAGACACTTGTAAACTAACGAGGCACGCACTGGCTGAGCACGGACGCGTCCTCTCCTGCCGCTTGGTTTCCCGTGGGCAGGAGGAACGGTGGGGATGGTGCTGGGGGCCGCAGGCTGGGGCCACGGCGCAGGACGGCTGCGGGGCGGGAAGGCTGCTCCTTGCGCCCTGCGTCCTGCACGGCCCTGCGATGCCGCAGAGGCGAGGTACGCTGGGTGCCCGCCCCTGCAGTGAGCCACTGCACCGGGCTCACTGGAGAACAGCGCTCTTTGCCGGCACAGGAATTTTCAGTGTCAAATATTTTACTGTTAATTTGAGCACGCGAGGCTTTCTTTAATGCTGTTTAGGGCTTTGAAGTTAAACTGCGGTTTCATCAGTTGCATGATAAATCACTTCATGGAATTTCCCAGATGTTTTAAATTAAACTTATATTTTCCTGACAGAACGTCAGGCTCCCTGCTGTGACAGCAGCTGAAGATCTTTCTCCATTTACTGGAAATGTAAACTTCTCTCTCAGGAGCTCGCAGTCCAGCTCCTGCTCTCGGGGCGTTGTGGGGCTGGGCAAGGCCATCCCAAGCTGCCTGCGGTGCCTGTGGAAGCACAGAGCCGTTCTTGGTGGCTGCTCCTGGAGACGGGCTGGCGCTCCCGGCTCAGACCACAGCCCATTTAAATTTCGAAGCAGCATGGACTGCTGCTGGGGCGCTGGGACCCGCTTCCAGGGTGGTTTATGCCCTGACGAGGGACCTCTTCTCTGACCCCTCCAGTGTGAGCGTGGCTGCCATCTCCCATTCCTGCCGCACGACATCAATGCCCAGACGGTTCACGTGTCTTCTGAGGAGTCGCTGCGGTGGCTTCAGAAACACGTTTGGTCGTTATACCATGAACCTGAGAGGAAAAGAAGTCTTGCTCCGAGTGAAAATCTTGATATTGCCAACCAACTCGTAATGAAGAAATGAAAATAAGTGAAGGAAATACTGCTGTGAGCTTTCCAGTGCCATGGGAGCAGGGGGAGGCTGTTTGTGCCGGAGGCCGTGCCGTTGGAATGCAGATGGAGTACACGGCAGGTACCCGCTCGCGCTGTCGGCGGCTGTGCACCGGGACGTGCTGGGGCACAGGGACAGCCCTCATCCCGCGGGTCCCTGGGGACCCCATGTGCCCTCCTCGCCCGCCGCGGTGTGCAGTGGTGTGGAGGGGGGTGAAGGATCAACCCCAAAGAAACGGGGACATCGTGCTGCAGGCTGCTGCGTGCCATGGAGAAGGCAGGTCAGCTACAACCACCGAGCCTGGTGGCTCTTAATTCAGTAGTCACGTTGCCTTGATTTGTTTAAAAGTTGCCCACTGGCTATGAATGCCCCAAAACATGATTGTACATGGAGAAGATGTCAGGATTCAGGCAGGGTTTTCGGGAGATCTATCTGGAGTGGCAGCGGAGTGGCTCGGAGCAGGCACGTAACTCGGATGTGCTTATGCATTTGGATGGCTGCGTGATTTGCCCTTGACTTGCAGTCTGGAAGCGCGGGTTGAAGGGGAAGCGGGCGTTGCAGCGGCAGTCCCGTTTCACGGCGGCACTTTGCTTTTCCTGCCTGATGTATTTGACAGAGTTTTTCTCCTGCATAACCCGTAGCTGGGTAGGCAGCTGCAGCCGTGACCCAAGGAGCTGACGAGGTAGCACTAGAAGCACTGGTCTTCAGCTGCTGAAGTGGTATGATCCCAGTGCAGATTCGTCAGTGGATGTACTGCGGTGCAGGGACCCATTTGGGGGTCATTAAGCCCCAGACATAAATCTCAGTGATGGAGACCAGGCAGAGCGACTGGCCTGCCTGTCGTGCCGGCCAAGCTCCTCAGCTGTCCCTTCTGCAGGACGCGGGGACCTGCCTCCACCTCACGTGGCCGTAGTGCACAGCCGCGGTTCGTTAGTGCAACCCTGCACTAGCGATGGACTGAGGCAAGGGCTAGGTACGCGCTGGGCCAGCTCTCATCCGTTAGCCTGGTACTTCTGATGATCTGAGCTCAACTCCTGGCTAAAGGCACATCAGGCAATGTGGGTCCTGTTGCCTCCTCCCGACCCTCTTCTGCGCACGTCGTACCCATGACTGCGCCGTTAGTTGTTGTACGGCAGCGGGGCAGTGCGGGGGTTCGCGGAGGAGGATGCTCAGCCTGAGCTGAGGGCTTGCTTTCCACAGGAACTTTCTTTCCCTAAACGGCAGCCAGGTGCGTGCTCTCAGACTCAGGAGGCAGCGCACGTCTGTCATGGAGGCAGAGGGATGTTCTCTGTTTTTAGCAGCCTGCCCCAGCTGTTTCCAGCAAAAGACTGAGCACACGCCCCGGGAGCGCTCCCTGCCACCAGATCCCCATCCTCACGCAGAGGCCGAGCCATGCTGGGAGACAAATACCTTTTGCTACTCTCATCTGTACCTGGTCATTCTTTTAACTTCCAGTTCCCTCCTTTGCCCATGTGCTGCTGCGGAGACGGAGGGCGGCAGGGGCTCTCCGCCGGTGCGGAGCAGGGGGGTGCTGGGTGCGCGGGGCGGCAGCGCGTGGCACGCAGCCTTGCCAGGATTCCCGTGGACTCAGCTTCACGTGCTGGGGGCTCTGAGTCCGCTCCAGTTCTCTCTCCAGTCCTTTTGTAACAGCTCCAGTGAAGCCATCAATTTTTAACGAGACTGCAACTGCTCGTTTCCGAGCTCCCTGGACGCGGGCGGCAGCGTTCCGCCGAGCGCAGCCCTGCATATAAAACTTCTGCGGGCCCCTCCTCCCTTTCTTGTCCTAGGGATGGATTTGGCTCGTTACATACACCCTGAAACGAGGGTACCAGAAAACATATGTTAGACCAATAATCATATCATAAATATATATTTGCACTGGAGTGAACAAATAGATATGCTGAACGATTTTTTTAAAAACAAAATAAATTCACAGGATAAATTATTCAGTGATTAATATTTGCCCGGCTGCAATGCAGGCAGAGTTATCTTAATATGTTTGTAGGCCAGAGCGGAGTCAGTGACGTGCAGCGTTTGTGCAGTATTTTTACAGCTGTTAAATATTAAGGGCCCGTTGGCCATGTGCTCTGCGGCCCCATAAATCATCCTGGCTCTGCGAAGGGGCCTTGGAGCGTAAGTAAATTACATGGCTGCTTATTTTATGGCCCTCGTACGCAGGAAGAGAGGTATAGAAAGGCTTAATGTGTGAATGAGAGCCTGACCTCGCTGGGTCGGGGTTTGCAGAGCTTTCCGGGTGACAGGCTCCCTGCGCAAGCGGGAGCTCGGCCAGAGGCAGGGCGTGCTGCGGCACAGCAGCTCCCTGCCGTCGCAGGGACCCCCGCCGCCCCCGGGTGTCCGCAGCCCCACCGCCGTGCCGGGGCAGCTCTCGCAGTGAGGAGGTGTCTCGGGGCGGCTCCTCCTCTGGGCATCAAACCGCGTCTTCAAAGTGGTAAAACTGGGAGCAGTTTGTAGGCTTGGCGTGTCGTTAGCCCGTGTCCCTGCAGCCCTGCTCACCCCTCGCTCAGGACCAGACATCCAGTTTGCAGATCGCGCTCAAACAAGTCAAACCCTGCCCCCGCGACGGGGCTTCGTTAAACAGAGTACCTTTTCTGGATTCGTTTTTCAAAGCAGTGCCTGGAGACTGGTAACACAGCACCTCTTGAACCTCGGGGCGGGGTGGGATCATTTCGGAAGGGCCTGGTAAGGCGGGAGGCCAGAGAGATTGATGTGAGCAGCGCTGGGGGAGCGGCGGTTCCCCAGCAGCGCGCTCCCCGGCATCCCGATGGGCGTGTGCTGTGATGGACGGTGCTGCCAGGAAAATCTGCGCTCACGCCGCTTTGCTGGGCTCCCGCTCAGAGGCCCAGTGGTGGGACAGGACGTGGCTGGAGCTGGGTGAGGTCTGGGTGCTGTATCTGCCCTCTCTGACGGTCCGAAGGGCTGGGCGCCGGCGGAGCAGAGCACCTCCTGGCCATGGCACTGCTTTGGTCGGCCTCCGGGCCAGCGCTGGTAATGTTTGCTTTAGTTTTATTTTCATTTAATGTGTGAGAGAAATACCTTAAATTCAGTGCAATCCATAGGCTGGCAAAGCGAGAGCGGTTTCACCCGAGATGTCACTGTGACATCATAACTAGCGCAAGTGGCTTTTGGTTGGTGATGGCAATGGGACCGACCTGTAGCTGGAAATTATTCGTGTAAGGGACTGGTACAGCAAACATCGGAGCTACGCCAAAACACTGCTGGGCTGTTTGTTGTGCTCGACTGCAGAGAGACGGCTGATTCCCTTGTCCTAGGCGGTGTTTGGTGATACGCTGATCTTCCACTAGTGCTTATCGTAGCCGAAATGCAAGTACCCATGAAATGAAATTTCACCGTATTAATTAAATATTTTGTGTTAGAGATTAATCTCCCATGTTGAATATGAGTTGGTTGTATTTTTTGAAGGCAATAGGCTGAACTTTGGGAGTGTGAAATGCGATATTAAGCCCCAGAGAGTGCATAAATCCTGCGAACCCATGCACTCAGCCACGAGCATCCCACACCCAGGGAGCCTGCAACTTTCTGGGACCGGCCGTGCCCACTGCACCCAGGCCCTGACGGGTCGCAGTCCTGGTTGCCCACACAGGTCTGCTGCTGCTCCTGTTACCCCAGGGACCAGCGCGTGCCGCTCCGGCTGTGCTGAGGCCCCAGCCCACCTCTCCTGCCCAGCCCGAGCTCTGCCTGAGGCTGTTGGCGGGGCTGGGCCGCGTGCGCGCTGCGCTGCGGTGTTCCGTGTCATTCTGCACTGATGCGGGTCTCGCGGCTCCCGTCAGAAATTGCTCACTGGATCTGCAGTTGGTGGCGATGGCTGCAGAGCAGAGCTGTCTGGACACCGGCTCCCCCCAGGAAGCAGGAGATGCCTTTGGCCGGATTCGCGCAAGCCTAGCAGCGGCATTACAAGGGTGCCAAGCCACCAGATTCCATGAGAATGGTGGAAACCCTAGCTATTGCTACGCAGTGTCCTGGTTCTGGCTAGGACAGAATTCATTCCCACCGGAGCTGGGGGAGGAGCTGGGGGAGGAGCTGGAGGAGGAGCTGGAGCTGGTGGTGCCTGTGGCTGGGCACACAGCTGGGACAGGTCACTGATTAGCCACCAGCTGGGACCAGTTACCCAAATTAGCCAGGGGCTGGTCCATCCCGTGGCCATCCTGCTCAGGGTATAAAGTGGGGGCGGTGCTGAGGGGTGGGTTTGGCTGCTGGGGAGGGAGCTGGGCATCAGGATCCCCTGGGAGCTGTTGTACTGTGAGTTATGTGCTTAAGGATATTCTGGTTTTGTTTGTTTGTTTTCCATCTCTGTTTTCTGTTCCTCTGTTGTTCTCTTAAACTGGTTTTATCTCAACCCATGAGTGAGTTTTGCCTTCTTTTCCTTCCTAATTCTCCTCCCCGTCCCACTGTGGGGGGAGTGAGGGAGCAGCTGTGTGGTTTTTGGCTGCTGAGTGGGGCTGAACCATGACACAGGGTAATGTATTGAGTTCAACCTGAAATATTTAGACTCTTTAAATTATAGTTTAGGCCTTTTTCTTCAACATAACAATTGTATTTTTGTTTGTCTGCACCTCTTAAAAACTGTATTCCCTGCTTGCTGAATCCCGATTCCGGGCTGAGTGGCGGTGCTGAGCTGGGGCTGGGGCAGCGCGGGGGGCAGCCGGCCCCAGCACATCCCCTGCTGCGGAGGGAGCACTCCTGTCAGCTCCCAGCCCGGCTCTGACGGCTCGGAGCACCGCATTTGGATCTCCTGGCTGATCAGTAACTGCAGACCATAAAACACTAAAACAAGCCTCTCGAACAGCGAGTCATGCCTGCGTTTAGAACAAAATTTATCTTTCCTGAACAGTGTAAGTGGGTTGCAGCATTTGGTTTCCACTGGATAAAGCTGAAATAAAGCGATAGGCAAGGCCTGAGGAGCCGGTCCCTGTGTTAGCATCAGAAGATGACTCCCAAAATCTTGCTCTAAACCCCTTCCTTGTGCCTGGGATTTAAATTGAGAAGAAGAGAGCTGAGGGAGACTTTTTTTTTATTATTTTTAAGACTATGGCCTACTGAGATACAGGGGAAAAAGGAGAGAACAGACCTGGGGAAGCAGGGGGAGGCTGATTTTGGGGTCTGTGCCAGCACTGAGCCTCCCCGCCATCGCTGGGATGGGGTCACTCATCCCAAAAGCGGGCTCCAGGGAGGTGGGGCGGGATGTTGGCCACCCTGGCGAGGGCTGAGCTGGCTCCTGCAGCCCTTCGTGTGCAGGACGAGGCCACCTTCCTCCTCTTCCTCCCCTCCCTGCACCGAGTCCCTCACTGCCAGAGAAATCCCATCTGCTGTGTTTGGGTTGGTTGACAGGACCAACCTGTTAGGCCATCAGGATGGAGGGATCTTTGTAATGTTTTGTGTTCTCCTGTGCTGCTGAGCTGCATCACGTATTAATAAGTTTCTTACTTGACCAAATTTCTTTGTTTCCATAGCCGATTTGAAGGCAAAATGGCCCAAGAAGGGTGTAAGAGGGAAGGGAAAAAGGAAATGTGCCAAGAAATCAGTATGATTAGAGCAGCTGAAGACTCTGCTTCGCTGAAACTGCGCTGGTTTCTCGGGAGACTTTCACCCTGTAACTGCCGCGTGGCTTTGGTGGGAGTGCTGCTTGTTATGAAGCCGGGCTGGTGCGTCTCCAGCGTGGGCTGTTGTCCTGCGCGACGGCCTCGCCGCGGGTAGCGAGAAAGGCCTTCTCGAGGTGATCTTATTCCTTGGACGTGGCTAGATGCCACCTGTGAAACCACCTCTTGTAATTACTCTGCATTTTGATTTTCTGTGGGAGACTGCCTTTGCAGGCGATGCCGGTAGGCTCTGTTTGCCCTCCCGCCTGTGCTCCTTTTCCATCTGGAAAATGTAAACCACATGGGAACAGACCTGGCTGTGCTGAGGTCCCCAAGCTGCTGCCTGCCCACGTGGCAGGGGTGCCCTCTGTCCCGAGGGGCCGCGTCCGTGGGGGCTGTGCTTGCTATTTTCAAATAGAAACCCCTGCGCTGACCTGGGATTGATGGGAGTGGAAATGTGGGGGAAAAAGGAACATTGGGTGAAGTCCCAGCTTGGTCACAGGCCAGTGCAGGTCTCTTCATACCGAAGAATGAAAATCCTGAGTGTTCCTAGGTGCCAGGCGCTGCCTCTTCCCTTTGGTGGTGCTGGCACTGTGTGCAGGGGGTTCCTCAGCCCCGGCTGGGCCAGGGTGCCCCTTCCCCTCTGCACCCCCCATGGGCAGCACACAAGCACAAATCACTTCCAAAGGGACCGCGCAGAAGAGGACAAAAATTGGTGTCTTCATCACTGTCTGCTGAACTACTCCTGCCTGAACCAAACGGCGGCAGCTGAACAGCGTTATGCGAGGTGGAGTTCTGTAGGTGTGCTTTGTTTTGGTGTCACAAGCTGCATGTGGAACTCCCCATGGCATGTTTTCCCCGCCTGCTTGGCAAACAAATGCTATTGCACCCACAGCGAAAGCGCCCTACGTGAGTCAGGGAACGGCATTTCCAGGCACAAACAGCAGGTGAAGTGATTTCACGGTGCCAGAAGTAAATATGTAAAAAAAGATGTAAACACACCCATAATGTTCCTGTTTTAGTCTGACTCTTTCAGGCACACGTGGGAAAGTATGTTTTCCTGCAATGTGAAATGTTTAGGAAACATTGCAAGGTGTTTACAGGAGCGCCACTGAAATAGCTTGCCCGTTGCGGCAGCCGGGAGGCAGATCTGGTGCCTGCTGCAGTGGTGGTGGTGCCCGTTCATCACTTCATCTAGGCAGTTACAGGCATTCCAATATCTCATAAAGCCTTTATGTACGTGGGCATGGCAACCCCTCAGCCAGGATCTGTCCTCACCAGCATGAGGGTCCCACTGGGAGCACTGGTTCATCACCCACCCCACAGCTGTGGTGCAGGATCTGCTCCCACGGCAGCAGATGAGGAGCTGGAGTTGGAGGCAAAAAATACCAGGACCCACTGGCAGCTGAGGAAAGAAATATATATATTTTTGAGAGTTTTGTAGGATTGCAGATCTAGTTCAGTAAATTCCTTTTTATTTTCTGTGGAAAAAATTACAAGGAGAAGCCAGCGTGGAAACCAATGGTGAAGGAGATAACCCACATCTCATGACGTGCCAGAAGCGGCATGGGTCTGAGCACCTGCAGAACTTACGGCTGTTTCTCCTTTTGTGGGAAGGTTTCCCCGAGTTCTGCGGCCGATCCCATTTCTCCTCCCTGAGTCGTGACCCCTCAGCGTGCAGGCGGGCAGACCCAGTCTGGGTCCCTGCTCAGACCCAAGACCAACTGGGCTGGACTGGGTCTGCCTTGGCTTCCACGGCCCTAGGGGCTGTTTTTCACAGACTGTACAGAAAAGGTCTGCAATTGCTGGTTTCTGGTGCGTGCTGGAAGCACTGGGATGCATTACAAGCACTCCTGATCAAACCTGAAACAAAGAATAGAAATGAAGAAAACAGATGTTGCATGTTCAGTTCCTCCTGTGCTCCACCACCTCAGGCAGATGCTGCTCTCCCAGGGCTTCTCTGAAACCCCTCTGCCGTCCCTTTGCTGCGGCCGTGTGAGCCTGGCTGCCGTGCATCCCTCTGTGTCTCGTTTCCTGCAGATGCAGGATTCCTCTGTGGCATCGGTGGGCGATGTGCAAAGGGACCGGTCACCCAGCAGCCACAGCCGGCTTGCTGCCACGCGTAACCCGCTCCTGCTCCATCCCGGCCTGTTGGTGCTACGCCGGGGAGTAATTCCTACCCCAGCCTGGGAAGCCCAACATGCCGATCCTGAAATTAACTCTGTGTGGATATATTTTCCTCTGAAGATTTCTTCAGACTCAGCCTGCCTTCACAGTCTGCCTTATTAGCTTTTGGATCGCTGTGCTACGTGGTGGTTCTCCAGAAGTAAAGCGTCTCTCAGGTAGAGCACAGAAGCACACCACGGTGCTGCAGCTGCGGCTGGTGTGCTCTTTTGAAGTCTTTTTCAGGCAGTAGCAATGCTCACGTTATTTCCAGAGGGATTAGGATCAGGTCTTCACGTAGCTGAGAGCTTACTTAAATTTTCAACGTTTCTTCTAGGTCAGAGGACAGTTAGTCCAATTTTTCCATGTTTGACACATTTCCACATAACAGCTTGTAGAGAAATCCTTCTGTTATTATTATTTTGAATACATCTGTAACGCTCAGATTCCCTGAGAATATTTTTTTCATCCACAGAGGGACTAGACTCGCTGAGATTTTCTGCGTTCTTATGGAGAAGTTATGTGGAATTTAATAACGCTGATACCAGTAGAGTCTCTGTAAATGACACTAAAACCCTCCAGAGTTTAACAGGAATCTCTAAAGACTTTTTGCATCCTCCTGTAGAAAGATGTGGAAGAGAACATCTAATAATCTCTTAGATTCAGCAGGGGAAAAAAAAAGGTATTTTCTTATTCTATAAATGCAGGGCATGGCTGTATGTTAGTCAACCAAAACCAGTTTAGTTTCCCCAGACTGAGCCAACCCAGTGTGCCCACCTCAAAAAAATAAAATTATCCTCTGGACACATCGGGGACAAACCTCTGCCCAGAACATGCCGGTGTTTAGTTCCAAGTGGTGTCATGGGATTTGTCAGGTGGCTCCCGCAGTTGTGGACAGCAGAGGAGGCCGTGTCCCCGCCTGCCCCTCTTTGTGCCGTCTCCCCCTCGCTTCCCAGTAAGAGATTTCTCTGGTTCGCTATGTTCCAGTGCATCCCCTCCGTCCCCACGGCACGGGCGCTGTTTTGTTTTCCGTCTCTAAATGTCACTCCCTCCAGATTTCGCTTGGATGTACTCCCACGGAGCAGGATCTCAGATGTGACTGATTCATGTTCTGGAATGACTGGGCTGGAGGCTGCGTCCCTTCTGCACGACGCCTTCCTTGGAGTCAGACGTGATGGGGCAGATGAGGCGTTGGTTGGTTTCTGCGTTTATTTTTTATGCATTGCAGAAATAGAAGTAGTTGGGTGTTCCACTCACGCGAAGGCTGTGTGCAGGAGAGCTTCGGCGTGACCCACCTACAGACCTGCCTCGCACGGGAGAGGAGCCCTGCTGCCGCGGTGCTGTCCCTGCTGGGCTCAGCACCCCCTCGCCCCCCTTGGGGCCTTCTGCCTCGCGGAAGAGAAGAACTGCTGATCTCGGAGCGCTCAGGATTGCCCAGGCGTGGGTAACTTAATTGGTCTTGAAGCTGGTGCTAAAAATGTTTGGAATAAAGTGCTGAGTTTTTTAAAGCACTATCTGGAGGGTCTCCCACTGCATCCATTTATTTGATGCAAAAGTGCTTTGGTCTAGATGCTAAAACTGATAAACCGAACCATTCATTTCTTAAAGTTCAATTCGCCACTTAGAGGCTGGAAAATAAACCGAGCTAAGCCACAGCAACGCTGAACAGCAAGAGCCGGGATTTAAGGCAGAGCCCGCTGTGGCTGGGAGTCTTTCTCTCACATAAAGGAAATTTATCTCTATAGAGCAGAAGGCTATTTTATGAGGTTCAGACAGGAAAAAAAAATGAAAACTTCCAGAGAGAGTGTCTTAAATAGCTCATAAAAAATAGGCATCTGCCCCTGTGGAGAGGAATATCTGATATTCAGAAATGCGGTGGCCCCGGTGCACAGCTCCAGCTCCGTCCGTGCCGCTGGCCTTGGGTTTGTACCTGCCCTCCTCTGTCCTGGCAGCAGCCGCCTTTGCCGTGCTCCAGATAATTCACACCCAACAGCCCCGCAGGGCTGCCGCCTAATCTAGCCGCCCCATCTAGCCGCCCCTCGCTTTGGTTTTCTGGGGAGCCGCAGTGTTTGCCTCGGCGCTGCTGGGCAGTGGGATCTGGCGGCGCGGGGCTGAGCAGCCGTCTCATGGCCCGTGTGGGTGATGGTCGGCGGTGCTGAGACACAGCTTCAGCCAGACCGGCGGGAGCAGGCGTTGAGGAGCTGCCTTCCTCCCTCTCCTGCCCTTTGCACGGTGTCTGACGTGGGCGCTGAGTTTGGCTGGCACGCGGGCCGGGTGAGCCAGGGAAGGGGGCAGCCCCGGAGCCCCCTTCTTGGGACGGGAGCTGGCTCACTGGGGCGACATGTGGCTCTCCCGGGAGGTGGCAGGGCCAGCAGAATTGTCCACAGAAGCCACTGGCAGGACCCAGGGACATATATGTTTATGTATAGTATACATTTATATATGAGGAGCAGGTGGAAAATGAAAGGGAAGCGAGTATGTGAGTACATAATCAGGTGAAAAAAGTTTAACTTAGGTCTTTTACAAGGAGAACTGAGTTTGCTCCAACTGTAGGCAAAATAAAATGCAATGAAGACAGCAGAGCTGTAGGTTGATTCAAAGCAATACCTTACTGGCTGAAAGCAGCTCTGTTAGCAGAAACCCGGCGTCTAAGAATTAGTTATCTCTTTGCCTGGGGATTTTTCTACTTGACATCATGAAATAGCTTGTCAAGCTGGTGCGTGGCTGAGTGTAGATGCTGAATGACGGCCTCGCGGTCTTGGAGCACGCCAGCACTCGTCAGTGCCTCTTGCCTCCGAGAGTTAGATCCCTGCTGGATGTCCCTGCTCCGCCAGGCTCTGCATCCAGCCTGGTGCTGAACGCTCTACGGTTATTTAGGTCATTTGATTTTTATGTTAAAATGACTCTGTTGGGATTTGGGGGATTTGTTGTAAAGCCAGTCAAGCTAAAGACACAAACCGCACTGCTGTGCTGCCCAGTAAACCAATTCCAAACGGCGCTTCCTTTCCCGGGAGTATTTGCACTTATTTGTGAAAAAATCCGGCGGAAGCGTGAGTGTAGATTTGGGCGGTGGCTCGGACAGGGCTGCTGGGAGCTCCGGATTTCAGCCCCGGAGCGTCGTGCCCTTGCAGGTGCGTCTTTCCCGCTGCCGTCATTAAACCATCGATCCTTTGCAAACCTGTGAATTCAGGCATAATTTAAGCTTTCCTTTTTTCTGCCTCTAAAATCAGTTTTCCAGTTCCTCTCCAGAGTCTGTGACACTTCTTTGGACAACCCATCCCCATGCTATAACAAAAAAAATGGGCTCCGCTTTGCCTTCTGCCTTGTCTGCTGCCTCCCTGTGTTGCTGGGATTGGAGGTGCGATGTCCTTTGAAGACATTCGTGTCGACAAACGAGACGTCGGTGCTGCCTGGCAATCCGCGGAGTGAGCAAATGGATTCACTCAGCAGCATCAGAGCTGCCGTTTTGGGAAGTTGTAGAGGTGGAGCCCCGACAAGTGGCTGCGATTCCTTGTCTCGGTCCTTGCCTCTCATGGTTTTTAAATCTGCAGCTCCTGGTTTTGTTGTACCTGCCGAAGAGGCAGAGGGAAATCAGGAATCAGGCTCCCGTTCCTCTTTTCTACTCTGTTTCCTGAGATTTCTTTGCAGCGATGTCATTTGTGGTAGGGGTAAAGGGGAACACACAAATTACTCTACATTATGTTCAGAGTAATGACAAGTCTTAAAATAGCTCTCAATTAGCGATTGATTGCAATTAATTGGAACAACATAGGCTGACATGATGTCTACTTATCTCCAGAGCATTTTTCAGTTCATGTGTTCTAATTTTCAAAAATTCAAAATTGTGGCTCCCGTATTGCCATCACCAGCTGTCAGCAATTTATAATATATATCTTCAAGAAGCAGGAGTAATACACAATTTGGCTTTGCTAATCAAAAAAGGTGTCCAAAACAGCTTGAATGTAAATTGTGGTTTGGACGTATGTATGCAAACATATCTCTGTCTTTCAAGATCTTTCATAGTAGATCGGCGCTGTGCGCAGTCGTGGGTCCAAGGCGCTGGGGTGGCTCCCGTCCCAGCTCGGTGCCGAGGCTGGCCGAGCGGCGCTGGGGAAACTGCCGGCTGCGCGTTGAGGTGGTAGTGCTTTGTTGGCACTCATCTAATCCTGAATTCCTCTGCCGTAGCTGGTGAGGAGTCTGCAGTAGTGCTCATGTGAGTAATTCTAAAACTAGGGCACTGGGAGGGATGTGTTTTCTGATTAGTCACACTAATTTGTTTTTACCTGTGTTTTAGTTAATGAGTGACTGGGATTTCTTTCTTCATAAACATCAGGAACACCTCCGTGCAAAGCAACTGTGGGGGTTCAACCCATGACCTGCTGGCATTAGTCCCCTGGTTTCTGGCTGGTCGAGTTAACGTCCTACCAGAGGGTTTCACGTTTTGCTAACAGGCGGGCGGTGCGGGTCCCAGCTCGTGCCATCATTAACGTCATTAACGTTCAGAGCAGACAAGGAAAGCCCTTGCTCCTCAACCCAGGCTGGCTTCGTTCAATCAAACTTCACTTTCAAGCCTTGAGCATAAATATAAAGTAACAGAAGGTAAACAAAAAGACTGTGTTGTGATAAGGTATTGGTAGAACAATAATAAATCAAATGAGATACAGCAAAGCCTTAAATTCAAGGGGCAAGGCTGGACTTGAGGAAAGAGGAAGGTGCTGGTAGTGGCAGCTATCAATTCTCTGAGCATCACACTTAAATGAGCTCGAGGTGTTTGACAGAAGGGCAGAAAAAGCAAACGCTGTAGGCAGAAGGCTACTGCATCAGTTTTTCTATATTGGTGTAATTTTCCCAGAGGAAGATACACTTAAATGGCACAGTCCTGATGGCCAAGTGTTGTTTCTAATCACCGTATTTGGGAAGGGGAGTACAAAGCAAGGAGGGCAGCAGCGCTGAATTATCCCTTTAATTACTTCAGTCAGACCTCTTTCAGCTCTTCCTACAAACCAGGCTATTCATTTCGCTTGTCTTCTCCAGGCCAAACGCTTGCTCAACTGCCAATGAACAATACAGGCGAGGGCTGGAAGAGCGTTGCTCAGCTGTGCTTTGGCTGGGTCCGGCCAAGGGCTTCACTGAGGGCATGAGAAGTAAAAGATAGAAAGGCAGGTAAATCTGGGTTGTGCAAGCTGAATGATCTCCACAGTGCTGTCGGGGGGGGGGCTGGTTAAGCAGACAGCTATGGTTAGGCTGATAGAGGCTTAAAAAAAGGATTGATTTGGAGAGACTATAATCAGGAACAATTAAAAGTTGACATATGACCTGAATTAACGATGGAGACACTTGCTGAGGTATCACCGCACATCCTCATGGTAAGAGACAGAACAGAGTTTTCCTGAACAAGGGAATAACTCGCTCAAGGGTCGCGTCAAAGCTGCGGGGCTTTGTCAGAGCCTGCCAAGACGACTGCGTGGAGTCTGTCTCTGGGCTGAGGCTCCACTGCGCGTTTTGCTGATCAGAGGGTGCGGAGTGGTGTGGCTGCTGCGTCCCCCGGGAAGGATGCTGATGCACCAGTAAGGATGCTGATGCACCAGTAAGGATGCTGATGCACCAGTAAGGCCAGGTCCTGTGTCTGGGGCGGCTGCTGGCACTGTCTGCTTGTGCAGACGGGAACCGCCTGGAGCCGCGTCCTCCTCCCAGGACCTGTGTGCTGCTTTGGACAGGTGCTGAGCAGCCTGGCTACGGCCAGCACGGGGGACTCCAGGTTGGGTAACAAATATTTACTGCACAGCAAAGCGATGCCCAAGAAAAATCAATTGCTTTTTTTACAAAGTGCTAGGAGACGAGGCTGTGACGTGGGTACATCACAGCTTTCAGAATCGGTCTGACAACGTCAGTGACCATGACTGACCAGTTTCTCTAAGTGCTTTCTGTTTCTTGCCCTACTGCCGCTCACACTTTGTGCTTCTCTTTCCACTCAGAATTTTAACGTCACCACATGTTACTTTGAGAAAGATCTGTATATAAATATTTTGGCTCATTTAATGTGCCTTCTGGTATTTTGACACCAGGTCAATTATTTTCTCCACCATTTGGAGAACTTTTTATTTTCAAACAAGCTTGGTACTCTTACAGAAGTTCATTTCCAGAATTGAGGGTTCTGGGAAAGATCACAGGAATGCTGACAAAAAGCCAAAGTACTGGGAGACTCCGGGTAAAAACGGATGTGCTGGCTAGGGGCTGGCTGAACGCTCTCGCACGAATCCTAGACCTCACCAGACAGAGACCATGGGCCAGCGCTTCCGCTTTTTACACTGGGTTGGGAAGTTCAGAAAGTTTAAATGGAAAACCTTTAAAACAGAGTTTAAATGAGCAGAATGGGCTAGGAAGGAACCAGGTGCCTGTGGAGAGCAGCTCAAGTCCTGGAAAAATTGCATTGGCTTACGAACTGGGCCTGGCAGCAGCCGTTGCCTCCCGATTCCCTTCCTCCCATTCCCTTCCTTCCATTCCCTTCCTCCCGCCTCGCTGCTGTCTTTGAGCATACGGGAGAGTTCAAACCAATAACACTGCTGTCAAGTCCTTCCCTGGTTTTGTTTGCTTGCTGAAATTTTACTGAGATACTTGATCCCAAATGCAAATAAATCCGCCACGTGGCCGTCCTGCTGCCAGCACTGATCCCAGAGCCCATTACTGGTGTGGCATTTGTCATTGTTCCTCAGCTTTACCTTGGTAATTTTATTTAGACAGGGGCATTTTCTGCTGATAAATCTAGCTCGATTACCAAGTCAGAATGTATTTCTTAAAACACCAATTAGACCTTGGTCTCTCATCAATCACCCACCTTTAATTCATGCATGGATGCAAAACCCGTTTGAAGTGCGTGCGTGAATGAGTGATCTAAATCAAATTGTCACTTTGCCGACATCACCTTATCTTCACACCTAGAGGCAATCAATATTTTATTTACCATATGAATAATGTGTGATGTTTTTAAAAGCTTCAGCACTTCATTTTTTGGGTGGTGAAAGGAGGATGGTTGCTTCACAAGGTTGGAAGCAAAGGTGAGCGTGGAGGTGATGGGACCCTGTGGGATGGAGGCGATGGGGAGCTGGCCCGGGGTGGCATTTCCCAGTGCAGATGTCGCCACAATCACCGTGCTCTTTTAGAATAAATGAGTTTCAAGACAACAGCGTTCAGCAGTTAAAAATGCCTAGGAAACATTCGTCCCTCTCCCTGGGACCTGCCAGAGGCCTCCCGCATTCGGGTATGCTCCCCTGCGCTTTCGGGTGAGGGCTTCTCCCCAGCTGGATAGTTCGTTAGAGGATTAAACCTGGAGTGATCACCTGGGACAGGGAGAGGCTGAAACTGGTGCCAGGCCCGGGAGCGGACGCAGGTGCGCGTGAACCAGCGGTGGCTGGCCGTTCCTTATGGACGGCGTTTAACGTAAATAATGCAGCGGAGCGAGCCCTCGGCGCCTCTCCTCGCGGGGGTTTCCCTTCCCTGCTTGTGGGGTTTGCTGTGAGAGAGGGAGAGGAGCAGAGAGAAACTGGATGGCTGATGGTTTGTGTGTCAATTATACATCAGAAGCTTTCCTGCTTCTTCAGAAGCTCCTAATAATAATTATTATAATTAGGGCACTGGGAGAGAAGTGTGCTGAGATCAGGGAGAAAAGCAGGAAAGCCAGGCCAGAATTAATTAGCCCCTTTTATCCAAGAATCTCGAAGCATTTAGACGTTAATTACTGAATTCTGTGGTTAGATCAGCACTGTGCTCGGTTTCCCACTGGCGTGGTGGCCGGTCTCGGGGCTCAGCGCCCATCCTTGTGCGGCTGTGGGTGATGCCGCTGCAGATGCCTTCCTCTTGCTGCAGAATGCAGAGATATAATTTTTTTTTCCTATCAGCTGTCTGTCACTCTGACAGCACCCAAAACTGGATGAGGAGACCTGGCCCTGTGCAGCGATGCAGCCGGGCATTACACGTGACGGAAATCCCTGCAAGCCCGCGAGAGGCACGGCCCTTGCACACCAAAGGCTGATGGCTTCCCGTGGCGAGCACAGGCTCTCTGCTGACGTGGACCCAAACTCAATGAAATCTCCCACCTACGGCACCTAACTTATTCCAGGGACTCCAGCAAAAATGTTCATTGCACGGCAAAGTGGCACCCAAAAGAACAAATGGACCCTGGCAGCCGTTTTCCTGTAGTAAAACGGTTTCTGACGTGCGGTGCAAGGGAGTGGCCCAGGTGTAGGGTTTATGTCTCTCCTGGCCTTCTAGCAACGTATGGGTCTGCTTTCGATGTGGGATTTAGGAAGAGAACTGGTCTCTAATTCAGAGATGCTCCTGCAGCAGCCACGTGCCCAGCAGCAGCGCCTGAATGAGCGGCCCTTTGCCTCCCATCCCTTTCCATGCTCCAAAACATCTTTTAAAAGTGACTCTTTAAAAAATAGCCAAACAACGGATTGTTTTCCTTTGGCAGGAGGTGGCTGAAGTGTTTTGGTTTAACATCGGTAGGGAAAAAAAAAAAAACAACCCAACAGTCTGAGGCAAACAGCAGTGATTTTTTTTCTCTAAATCCTGGGCTCTTTTGTGTCCCTCTGCCAAGTGACCTGGCCATGCAGCGAGCGAGCTGGCTGACCCGCGAGCTGGCTCAGCTCCTTACCCGTGAACAGCTGGGGACCCAGCGTGCCACGCTGGTGGCAGCGCAGCTCGGAAGCCTGGTACCCACCTCCCCCGTTCCCCGCGGGCTCCTTCCTCGCTAACTGCTGCTGTGAACCTGCCTTGCTGCCGCGCGTGCAATTAGCCGTAACTCCCAAGGCTGGCCCGCGTCTCTCCGTCAGACTGACCCATCGTTTTCCCTCGCTTTGATATCAACTAATTGATGTCATACAGGAAGTAATTTAGTTACTTAAAATGATAAAATTAGATCTTGCATGGAGTGTCTCGGATCCCCGACTTCCTTTCCCTGCTGGAGTTGTGTTGTATTTCCTTACCTCTGAACGCTACGGGCAGCTGGAGCGCGTCCTTCGCTAAGCTCACGCAGTTGGCGGATTCCTGTGGCTGACAGCTGGCTTTAGGTTTTGGCTTTTAGATATGTTTTGGCCAGTCTGCCCCCGAAGGCCCTGGCACCCTCTGGCTTGTCCCGTGGCGGCAGAGCCGTTCACCCGGCCGGCGTCGAGCGGTGTGTCAAGGCGTGGGGGAGCAGAGCCTCTTGCAGCTGGAGCCTGACGGAGTCAAGATCAGGCAAAGGGAGTCTGCAAAGCGGAAGATCAGCCAGCCATGCCCGCGTTTCTCATTGTGCACTTGCAACAAAGCCGAGCTCAGCTTGCTTGACGTGAGATCAGGTAATTTTCAGAACCGGTTTAACTAACGGAGCCAACTTCCTAGCATGGTAATTACTCTGATCCTGGCTGGCTCGGATGTATTTTTCATGTATTATTGCTTAATGCTGGAACCATTCTTTTCTTTCTTCCCCTGCTATCTGAAGATAGCCTAATGAATTTTTTTTTCCCCCTACTTCATTAAATGCTAAAGGGCAATTCAATTTTCTCCATAGCTTTCCCTTTCTCTTTAGATTTCCTAATGCACTGCCCTGGCTAGCCTAATGCGTTATTCTCGTAGTGATTATATCCAGGGCTTTTCAGCCTAAAGCTGAAGCTCGGTTTGCAGCTGGAAGCGAGAGCACGCGCCCGGCGATGCCCACGCGCCCGGCGATGCCCACGCGCCCCTGGGGTCTGCTGCGTGGCGCTGGGCTGCGGCCAGCAAGGGCCGGGGTGGCAGGAGGCCCCTTCCCCGCCATTTACAGGTGCCAAAAACGTGTTTATCAAAAGGAAATCAGTTCACCTCTTCCCCCTTCCTTTCCTGCGGAGCAGAGCAGTGGTTCAGGATGCTGGTTTTCACCCTCCCTGCGCTGCGGCAGCTGCCCAGCCGGGCGGGCGCCCTTCCCCGCGGCTGTTGGGAGATCTCAGCCCGCGCCCGCCACAGAGACGCCCTGTGTGCGCACAGCATCCGCCGCTGGACCCCAGCGCTCCTGCCGAGCCCCGCTTCCAGCTCCCCGAGCGCTGTGGCCGGCGGGGGGTCTCTGCCCCGGGACCTCTCCAAGCCCTGCGGCTGTTTCCAGCACCCAGATCCCACTGGGTTTTGCTGTTCTGCCTCATGAACAGACGAGTTTCTGCCTCCCGGCTCACCTGCAGCATGCCTGTGGTTGGTGAAGGAGTGAAATTAGCATCTATTAGGTCTTAATTAATTTATAAAAGGCTTGTTTTGTGCTAATGATGTCTAGACTGTAGGTGTGCCTGATGGCAGCTGGTGGGTCCCCCTGCCCATGCAGCCACCCCCGAGCAGGATCCGGCCCCTCTGGCATGCCATCCAGGAGCCGCCCGGGAGGCTCCCCGCGCCCAGCATCTCCGCATGTCCGCAGGGCCGGCCAGAAGCACCCGCGCCGCTTCCCTTCCACCCCATGAGTTTTTGCCGTTCAAGCGCTGAGCGTTGGGCGCTGGAATAAGGCGCGCTGTGTGCTGCGTCCCGGGAGGGCAGGGCCTCCGGAGCAGCCCCTCGCAGGGAGCAGGCGGTAGCTGCAGCGCAGAACCCTCACCGAGCGGTAACGGCAGCTGCAACAAGGAGCTGCAGATCACTTCTGTTTCTCAGAAGCACGTGTGATCGGGGGTTTACAAAGGCTCAGTACGTGATGCCTTTGTCAAAGCCAAGCAAGTATAAAATATTTCAATTTAGCAATTATTGACTTTTTCCAGACAAGATGTATCATGGGTCTTGGAGCAAGTCTATAAATTAAGTTCAGCCACACAGCTCACAGACTGGAAGGCTCCTTCATCATTGACAAGGGAGAGGAAGGAAGAGATGAGAAGGGGCTTCCTGACTTTGCGTTTTCACCTGTTTTTGTAAATTATGTGCATTGTGTTCATGGTTGTGAAAAAGACAGAGAAATGGGAGAGCAGGGCGGTGACCACAGGGGTGCAGCTTTTTAACATTTTGCTGATGTGAGCTTGCAGACCCCCTTCCTCCAGGGTCTGCTCCCAAAGCTCGGGGGCTCGAAATTGGCAGCAACATTTTTTTTTTGGTTTTTTTTACCTCATTTCTTTGATGAAGACCTGTTTCTGGAGTGGTGGCAGCAGGTCGTCAGCAAATGGAAGAGCTTCCCCATCGGCCTCACCCCCCTGCCACCCTCCCCGCAGCCACCCAGGAGCGACCGACATGGCTACGATGGCAGTGCCACGTGTCGCCCGTCGCTGCTGCCAGCCCCCGGGGCCAGCGCCGCAGCTCTGGCCGGCCTGTTCCCCGAGAGATGTGCCGCAGGCGCCGGGGTGCAGCTCTGGCTGTGGGACCCCATGTCCTTCCATGGGCGAGAGCAGGGGCTGGGTTGCTGGTCCAGAGTTGCAGAGCTAAGCCATGCTTTTCTAGATCTGGATAACCAATCTGTGTGAGAGAGAAATAATTACATTCTAGTGGGAAGATGGATGCTTCCAAATGACGTTTAAATCCGTGATTATTGCAGTGATTTGGTCAGGGAACAGTTGTTCCCAATGCCAGCTCTTCCCCTTTGTCATGGATTGCTGCGTTTGGGCAGGTCTCCAGCGGAAAAAGAACAGATCAAGCCATGCGCCACATGAATCAGGAAATAAATTCGGTACAATTCGGGGGTTCCCATCACCAATGAGTTATGCAAACGTGTTTCCCAAAAGCCTGCAGCAGGCAGGCTGCCTCTGAGGTGAGGGGAGTTGTCCACAGGGCCTGGGCGGGCAGGGGGGACGTGGGGGTGGGACGCCCGGCGGGACGGGGGCTAGCGGCTCTGCCTGCGCCGTCTTACGGCCAAAGCTGGCTGTGCTCTCGAGCCCCAGGGGAGAAAAGATGCCTGGAGAAATTAGGGGTGCTACAGCTCTCAATAATGGAAAAGACTGTTCCCCAGACGCTATTCCCCGGAGATGGGGGAAGCCAGGCACCTTGCGGTACCCAGTTGTGGTTTTTATAATGGGCTGTGCGTGTCCTTTGTGTTGTGGGAGATGTTTACTGATGGAAGAAGCCAATGGTCACCTGAATACTGCCTGATGTGTTACTTTGAAAAGAAGAAACAGTCATACTTAATTGAATGAAAGTATAAAGACCGTGATGATGACAGGCTAGAATAATAATGAACTTTTTTCTGCGCAGTGGGAGCAGTGCTGTCTGACGGTTCTGTTTAGACACGAGGAGCACCTTGTTTTGTTGTTGTGTTTCATGCTGTGGGGAAGCGTGTGGTTTGCAGGGCCCCCCGTGGGGGTGTTGCGCAGGGATGCTGGCTCCCAGGCTGCTGTGCCTTGGGGTGTTTGATGGGATGCAAGCAGCCCGGCGTTCCTGGGTGAGAGCTGTCGGTCCCCGCAGCCACCTCGGGTGCAGCCTGGCTTCCTCGCGCGCCAGCCCGGCAGACCCTTCCTACGTGGACGGGCTCTGTCCCCTCCGGTCCAGCCTTGCCGTTATGAATCGCAAACCCAGGGACGATCAGTGCCAAGAGGAGCTGTTGGGCCCGCTGTGTTTTGCGGAGGCAGTAGCTGGGATGGGAAGGGGCAGCAGGCTTTGCCAGTCCTGCCTGCCAGGCGCTGCTGCCTTTGGCAGCCAGAAATTTGTAAGTTGTCTGTTTTGAACTGGTAACCTTGGCCTCATAACCTCTGCTCACATCTATGAGTTTATTGGCTTCAAAGGAGCCCCGCATACAGGTAACGCTTGGAGGAACGGGGAGGGCAGGACAAAATCTGAAGTCCTCCTCCTGTTTTTCTCTGTCTTTCCTCAGGCAAAACTTCTGTGGGCTTCCTCAGGATTTTCTTTTACAGGAGAAAAAGCCCTGTGGGATCTACTCAGGGTTTGGCATCGGGTTGGTGGGTGGACGTAGCAGCAAATCAGTAGAAGCCTGAAGAGCATTCGGGTTCCCAAAGCAATGGCTGCTTGCTCTGGCTGATAGCCTGACTGGATCCTTGTGTGACCGTTCCTCACCAAGGATCTCAGCACCTCCTGCCAGGCCGGCTGGCTGTGTCCCTCCCGGCTCCCATGGGTCCCGGTGGGCAGCAGCGAGCCCGGCGGTGGGCGAGCAGCCTGTTTGTGGGTGTGGGGGCATGGGAGCTGTTGGTAACCCGGAGACACTCTCTGTTCCTCTTGCAGGTGAGCCCTCCCGGTGGTCCTCGTCCCACTGCGACTGCTGCTGCAAGAACGGCAAAGGCGACAAGGAGGGAGAGAGCGGCACGTCGTGCAACGAGCTGTCGACGTCGAGCTGCGACAGCCAGTCGGAGGCCAGCTCCCCCCAGGAGACCGTCATCTGCGGCCCCGTCACGCGCCAGCCCAACATCCAGACTCTGGACCGGCCGGCCAAGAAGGGGCCGGTGCAGCTGCTGCAGCAGTCCGAGATCCGGAGGAAGAGCGACCTGCTCCGGACTCTCACCTCTGGCTCCCGGGAGTCCAACTCCAGCAAGAAAAAAGCGGTGAAGGAGAAGCTCTCCATTGAGGAGGAGTTGGAAAAATGTATCCAGGATTTCCTCAAAATCAAAATCCCAGACAGGTTTCCAGAGAGGAAACATCCCTGGCAATCCGAACTGCTGCGGAAGTACCACCTATAGGCTCAGGGTGGGGAAAGCACACGACCTTATTACCGTTAGGGCAAGATTCTAAGTGATACGAAAATAATTCCCAATAATAATTATTTCTTAGGTCACCAAAAAAAACCCCAACCGACCCATCTCTATAGTACTGCCTAATTTGCCTATTCACCTTAACATTTATAGTCATAGGGTAACGATATTTTTCCAGTCCTGGAAGCACAATGACAAATGCTTTTATTTGTAAACTCTGAGTCTTACACAAGCTGATACCTTAAGGGCACAACCGTCCCGCCAACGAGAGACGGGTGCTCTTGTGCGGGTGCTGCTGGTGGCGGTGGGGTCGTGGGCAGCGGCCGGGGGTGTCTGTGGGCTGCGTGCCTTCTGCATTCTCCTCGCCGTGCGTTCGTTTGGAGGGGCGTACGCAGCTCGAAGAACCGAGCTGTGCCATGGCAGGTTACCTTAGGCATGTGTGTATATATATGTGCATATATATATGTGTGTATATATATCTCTGTGTATATATATATGTATATATATAGCAATATATATCGCTTACAGATTTTCTGGCTCTCTCCTTATAACTGCACTTTCTCAGAAAAGAGCAATTTTTTAGCAGTCTGTGGATGTTCTGCCCCAGGGCTTGGAGGCTGAACAGCAGAAAGCCCATCTCGCTGCCTCTCCCCCGCTCCCCCCTCTCTCACACCCCGTGAATGCATTTCAGCGCAGACCAGGGAGCAGCGTGTTGGTCTTCGTTGCCATCAGCAAAATATTCCGTTTGGTTTTGATGATCTTCCCTCTGTGTCCTCCCTACGCCTCTTGTTGTGTTTTCCAAGGCTCTCCGGTGCCGGTGGGTTAAACGCCCGATGATCCCAATTGGAAAGCTGTGGGAAATCTCCCGGCCGGATGCGGTGGCAGGCGGCGTGGCTGTACTGGTGAGGATGGCTGATTGCTGTGGGCTTGCCAGGCACGTGTGCTGGGAGCGTTTGGCTCCAGCTGGCAGGGCAGGCAGGCCCGCGCTGGGTCCTGGCCAGCAGAGGGGCAAACACAAGAAATTATTTGCCTAACGAGCCACATTCAGTGCTTGGACTGGTGGGAATGGAGTGCTAGGGGCAGCCCCGTTCCAGCCACATGCGTTTCAAGAGAGCGTGCGAACCCCAGAAGACGGTACCCATATCCCTCCCGCAGGCGCCCGTCTCGGGGTCGGTCCCGTTGGCAGCCGGTGGCCAGCAAACTGCACCGCGTGGCCCGTGTTACCCACTGCGTGCTGGCCGGGGGGCCTGGGAAAGGCTGGTCCTGGCACCGACCGGGGCGTGGGAGCTCGGGGAAGGGGAGCGGGTCTGTGGGGTCCGACAGGCTGGGGAAAGCCTGAGCCGCCAGCAAGGACCGCAGAGCGCCCAGAGCCGGGCGGTAGCGAGCAGTCAAAGGTGCAGGGCCAGGAGCAGGAGAGCGTCGGGGGGCTCGGCTCAGGGCTGAGCTTGGGCGAGCCCAGGGAGGCGACGGAAAAATGAGTTGCTGCAGCTAAGCTGTTCTGGCCGGAGCTGGGAACAAACCAGCTAGGGCATTTGAGATGGATGACTCATTTTCTAAAGGCACGGGAAGAAGGAGTTTTATATACATGTGAAAAATAGGGGAAGAGATAGTGCTGCTAACACAAAGCACTTTGATTCTTATTTAGCGTCCTACGGGTTCCAGGGCTTCCCCCCCTCTTAAGTTTCAGAGACTGCTACGGGAGGTGATGTCAGGTCCGCACAGGCTGTTTCTGTTGATCAGCACGCAGGGTCAGCAAGGTGGTATCTCTGCTTGCGGGGCTCCATCGCGCCCACACGCCTGGCTGTGACGCTGCTCTTGTTCCAGAAGAGCCGTGAGGTCTGCACGAGCCCGTGGGCTCCTGCCCGTCGCTCAGCAGATGTTGTGCAGGTGTTTACTGGTGAGGATGCAGATTTTACCAGCAAAAAGGGAAGCAATTATTGTCCAGAATGATCCGTAAGCACGGGCTGGCTGCAGGGAGGGGAGAACCCTCCCAGCGATACGTCTGGGTCTGTGGAGAGCAGGGCTGGGACGTGGCAGCGCGGCGTTGTCTCTGCCAAGGCTGTGCAGGTGAGAAGGGCGCTGTTTCTGACAGCGAGCGTGCAGCGTTGGTAACGCAGAGCCAGGATTGTGAAACGAGGGATCTGGCCTGGGAAATGCTGGGCTCAGGGAGAAGACTCAGCGCTTTTTGGGATGGGGCTCTAGAACCCCTTCAGGTTTTAAGACGTTCGTTCACGTGTGAGCTCAGGCGTGGTAGTTGTGCAGCCCTCCGCTTCCCTGCTCAAAAGGCAAGGATTTTCACATGGAAATCGGTGTTCAGCACAAGATCCACAGATTTCGCACCTCTTATTTGTTGGTTTGCTTATAACATTTTTCTTTTCCTGCTCAACATCTCTTGCATCCTTATCCCCCGGCTCCGGCACCAAGCAAACAAAACCGGGGAACAGACAGGGCTCTCCCTCGGGATTTCCGGCTGGGTCGCGGTGCGCGGTGGATCGCCCCTCTGCCTCCCCAACAGACTGCGGCTGAAGCCTTGTCCCTTCCACCGGTCCAGACCCTTCCCTGTCTCTTTTTAATGCCATGCGTTTGGGCTATGGGACACGCGCGGCAGAGCGGAGGAACGGGCGCTGGAGGAGTGTTTGTGCGTGCGTGTTCCCAGGCCGACGCTCAGGGCGCACAGGGCTGCGTGATGATTAATAACTGTGGAAAAATTAGACCAAATGAAACGCGCCCGAGTGGGCTTGATTTATGTGCCCTTCATGTCTTCAGCTTTAGAGGAGGTGGTTGTTACTCTCCAGTGCTGCAGAAATAAAGGTCTTAAACTTCAGTGATGGCGAGCTGGCCAAGCCTGCTGGGGAGCAGTGCTGGTTGCTGGTCAGGACGGCGCGGTGCCCAGGCGTGTGGGTGGGGTGTTAACTCTGGGAGACCTCTTCCCCAGGTAACGTCATGCACACGTCCATCTGCATATATCCATATATACCAGTACCTACACATATATATAGAGCTAGCCAGATATATACCTGCGCCCAGGGGTGAAGGGCATAGGCTTACGCATTTTTGGCAGGGCTGTTCTCCCACGCCCGCAGGATGTAGCACCGCTCACTATGCCTAGGGCGGTTTTGGTCACTTATCAGTAGCAAAACACAGTGAAACTCAGTTAACAGGATCTTTATTCTTTCTAAAATATCTGGGGAACAAACTGGGCTCTGAGCTACTTTCCACACGTAACAGCCAAAGCGTGAGCTCTGTTGGGTCTAACGTGAAAGCCTGCATTGACCTCAGCGGGACTGAGCCTCTCCCAAAACACCTTTTCTCAAAACCCATGGCGTGTGTGCCCGTGAGGAGGAGAGCGAGCCGTTAAGCTGTGACGATATTCCCATCACTGCCGCTGCTCGCAGCGTGCATCGCTCTGCGTAGGGCAAACAGGCCTGCTCGGTGGGCGATGGTCTTGCGTGGCCGCTCTCTGGTTACCGTGGGCTGGGCAGGGGCCTCGCCTCGGCTCTGCTCAGGGCGCTGGGCTGCAGGAGCACAAGTGCACGTGGAATGAGTGCCTTGCGGGCGGGTGACACGGCCCCCCTGCAGCCCCCGGGTGCGGGTGGTGTCCCAGCCCCGTCCTGGCCCTGCGCGCGGCTGGTGCCTGGGCTCGGCTCAGCTCCCGGCACAGCCAACCCGCACCTGCTTACGCCTTTCGTGGTCAGAAACGCCGGTTTTCCAAGGGCTTCGTCCATGCCCAGGCACCTCGAGGCCGACCTGAGCAGGACTCAAAGCTCGGAGGAGACCAGGGAGAACCTGTGAGTTTACATAGATAGACCCCTGGAGACCAAATTAATTTTTTTTTCTTAGATCATCCACAAACACCGCGTAGATGCTTCACAGCATTCTGGGGGGACGTGTTTTGGGTTTTTGGTTCTGGTTTTGTGAGTCCATTTGTCAGTTTTAGTCACAAAGCTGTGGGCTGAAGGAGAAAACGAGGTTGGTCTTCATTGGTAATGGCCATCACGTAAGAGAGACTCCAGCCGTGTCTCGCGCTGCTCTCCTGGCCCTAGAAAGGCTGAGGAAAACTTTCCAGCTCCTTACCCTGCCCGAAGCCCCTTCCATCACTGCAAGAGTGCACGTGGACTTGACTTTCAGAGTACTTTATGCGTAAGGCCCCATGTGTATCATGGTACAAAATAATTGTCCAGTCTTATGGATAGTTTATGCCCCAGCGGGGTTTTGTAGATTAATAGTAAAAGAACAAAGACGCACTTTTAAATTATTTATATTATAAAAAGACATTCTTTATTTTTCTTGGCATCAATATCACTTAGTTAAAGATCAGTTTATAAGTATGATATTGCAGATTTTAAACTATAGCAATGGTAAAGCAAACACAAAAAAGCAGAATTCAGAGTTAAACAGACAGCTTACCACCGTGAAGCAGAAGGACGGCAGGGCCCAGCTGGTTGAACGGGAATTGTTGGACTTCAGCGGGATCATCCTCCCTTTGCCCGTCTCCTCCGGCCGTGCCACCCAGCCCCAGGAGCGGGCGCGCGGGGCGGGGAGCGGGGCTGGCCCCTTCCCCGCGTTGGCAGGCCGCACTCCCACCCGGGCGTTTTGGTTTACGTGACGTACCCGCGTACAAGGGGCGAGGGCTGCCAGCGCAGCGTTTTCCCAGCCAGCGCAGGGTTCGGAGGGGGGTTGGTGATTTTGCGGTCTGCGCGGGGCCTTGCTGGTGTGACGTTTTCGGACCTCATCCGCGCACTCGATGGCTTCGCGGAGGCCGAGTCTGTTGCACAGTGACGTAGGTTAAGTGGCACCCACTGAATTACCTCTCGACTTTCCAACGTGGTTCACTTGTACATAAGTGTAATGTCAAATTGTTTACAGGTTATTTTGTGCGTAATTGTGGAAAAAAAAAAAAAGTTTTAACTACAAGTTTAAAGGAATCAATTTTACTGGAAGGTGTTTAACCAAATGAATGTGCTTAACGCAGTATAGCCATCGTTGATTATGGTCTCACACGAATGCATGTATCTCCGTGTGTCGGTCCCCACCAGTGAGGTTGTTGGCAATATTCTGCAGTCTGTGAATAGCAAATATGCATAAACTACTGTGACTCTGGCAAATATAACTCGGTAACTGTTTCTACTGTGGTATGTAAAAAAAAACCTTGTAGCTTTTAGCCTGCTGTATTTCCCTGGTACAAATGACACCACGAAAGAAAGAGACATGCTGGAGAAAACCCACAAAAGTCGTAGCTGTGGCCTGCGTGGAGTCATTCAGGCGGTGACAGCTGCCAGGTAGCTGCGGTCCAACTGCTCAGAATGTCTATTTATAGGGCTGGGAGGCGGTAACGGACGTGTCGCTGTCGCCTTCTGCTCCGGCGTCACTGCTGGCGGAAGAGGTGACCTTTCCTTTAGGATGATGACAAACGAAGCCAGCCGCCCCACAGCGGTGGTTTCCGTGGGCAGGTGAGGTGTCACACAGAACGCCGGTGAAAAGGCCAGCTCTCCGTGTTGGGGCACGGGGCGGCTGAAAACTGCGGCTGATGGTGTCTTGCCGTTCAGATAGATCGGTGCCTGTCCCCCGTGAGAGCACAGAGGAATAAATAAGTTGGTACCCTTCACATATATATACACACACACGTATATAGCTGGGTACGTACGTGCTTTCTCACCCACCATCATTTAGCAGCAGCTCATGTTCACCAGTTCCCTGTGGGCTGGGGATTGTTCTCCCTTGAACGTGGTTTGGTTTTGGCTTTTTTTCCATCATTTATTTCTGGGTTGGGCTGATAGTAACAGTGCAGTGGTCGCAGGCTGAGAGGCTGCTGCCTCCCAGCCTTGAACAGAGATTCTCCAATGCCGTGATTTGCCAGTATGGTCACCAGCAGCAGAACTTCTGCAGAAGCCGTTGTGCCATCAGGGGTTACCTGCCAGAGTGTCTCCAAGAATATTCTGAAATTCTTTTATCCTCAGTCATTTTAAAGACAGTTTGGCGAGGGATGGCTTCGCTACAGCTGGTGGCTGAGCCAGGGACGGAGATAACGCAGGGCATGGCAGGAGGAGGAGGACAGAGGGAGAGGCAGGGTGCCTCTTCGGCCATGGAGAGGCAACCGGCTGTGGCCTCTCTCGGCGCTGGTCCCCCCAGCGCCCAGCCCGGGTGCCCGGTGGTGCCCAGCTGGGAGCCTTCACCTTCCTCTGGGAGAGAGAAGGGCTGCATGGGAGGGAGGAAACCGTTTGCTGCCAGGGCTGCTCCTGGCATGGCAGACTCCTAATCCCGGTGTTTTGTCACATCTCCTGCCCTTCTGCTCAGCTCTCCGGGGGCACCGCTGTCATCACTGCTGTGAGTGTCCCAGCTCTCAGCGCTCTGCCAGCCACACGTACGCCTAATGCAGCTGGAACCGGGGAGCTTCGCTGTAGGCAAGCTGGCTCTGAAAGAGCCAGAAAACCAGGAAATTGCTCACTTGAGGGGCTGAGTATCCTGGGATGATTTTTACATTATTATTGTTTTTGATCTGTGGTACTTGGCTGTTCTTCAGAGGAAGCCCTTTCCCGTGGCCCCTCCCTGGGAGAAGGTGAAAGATGCCATTTTTGCAGAGCTCCCACTGTGTGGTGCTTCCCCGTCGCAGGGACTGGGACACTGTGGTATCTGCACGAGCAGATGGAGAGCAAAGCCTTTCTGGAAGTTACATCCCCTCAGATGGCGAGGCGTAATGCGCGCCGAGCGCCGCGCGGCAGTCACAGCCTGCGAACAGCCGACGCTGGGAGAGCCACGAGCCAGGTGATAATGCGATTCCCATCGCAGCGGATGGGCCTGCTGTCACTGGTGACAGCACGCCAGCGCCCGCGGAGCCAGCAGCAGCCCTGCGGCCCCTGAGCGGCCATCGCAGCCCTCGGCGAGCTCTTCCCAAATGAACAACCCTGCTCCGGAGCCGGGAGATGGAAGGGCAGGGTTGTTTGCGCTGATGCTGTACGGGGTCTGGGGCGGCGCTGGGGGCAGTCCTGGGGAAGCCGGGCTCTATGAACACGCCTCGTCACGGAGGTGTCGTGACTGCAGGCCGCAGGTACGCGCTGGCCAGCTCCCAGTAATGAATCCTAAGGAATGCTGAACTATTATGGAACATATTACTGTCCTCATTCCCGCTCATGGGGAGGTTAAAACAAAAAAACCCACTTGTTCTTCTTTCCTGACTGCTGAAGTGGGGACAAACTCCAGCAGCGGGGAGGGAAAAGAAATGTTTGGAGGCGTCAGGCATGACTCAGCCCAGGCTCTGGGTCCAGCTCCTGCCCCTGTCTGGGTTGGGTCCCCCTCTCCACCCTTCCAGTTGGCCGAGGAGGGGGACACCTTGGAAGCACCGGTAGTCACTGGTGTGGTGCAGGTCACACCGCTGTCCCGGGCAGGAGCTCAGCTCTGCAGCTCCCCACGCCTTTTCTAGGGCAGGAAGCTGAATTTTGCTATTCCAGTACTTCTGAGTACTGGTTTCTCTTCTTTCTGTGTTGGGGCAGGTGTGAAAGAGCGACGGAGGTTCAGGTTAGAATATCTGAGTAATTACTGAGGATTTAATTGCCTTCCCTGTGCAGCACTGTATGATGTGCCTGGCAAGCAGGAGAGATTCCCTTTGATACCAGGTGATATCAGAAAATAATGTTAATCTGCCTTACAACTATATCATTAAAGGAGCTTATAGACAGCGGTATCTATTCGCGTATGCACGTGGCTTTTTCTCGCTGGCTGAGTTGCAGTCGTTGTAGCCTGTGACCAGCGCGAGCAGTGGCCCGGCTGGACTCGCCTGGGCCACGCAGGTAAGTGGCGGTGGGAGGACAGGAGGGGCCGAGCACATCGCTTGCCAGACCACCTCAGAGGGGGACACCTCTGCCCCAACAGCGTCCCCGTGAGACACCATGTCCAGGCGGGGTCTGTGCAAGTGTTTGTGGGCTTGGCGGAGGTGGGAATGAGTTGTTGCTGTGCCCCAAAAGCAGAGCGGAGCGGGAGCTCAGCAGCTTGCTCGGTGGTGTCCAGAGGAGAGGGAAAATCCCTTCCGCTCCCAGGCAGGGCTCGGGTGGGACCGCGGCGGTTGGGACGCAGACCCATGCACCCTCCATGTCCCTGCTGTACCACGGGCTGGGCAAAGATGAAACCCATGGCAGGGAGCTGAGGCGATGGGACGGCCACACGCCAGAGCAGAGAGCAGCAGACGCTCGCTTCTCGCTCGACTTTTCCCTTCGGTTGAGGGAGCAGCGTGCCGAGGAGCTGGGGCTGCCCCGGCCTCCGCTGTCGAACGGTCTGTAGGGGAGAACCCTGTAAATACAGCAGGTTAAAAACTGGCAACCCAACAGCAGATCTGTATTTAATGCAGACATTTCCCATGTTTTGTAGTATTGTTTTATTGATAAATAAAAACCAACCAAAGACAAAAAAGGCATCTGGCATTGTATGTGTGACCTGGACCACGCCACTCGCGTGCGCTCACCTGCAGAAGGGGGATGGCACCCGTCCCGGGCAGCTGCACAGCCCCTATCCCCAGCTTCATATGGTGGGTGGCCGCAGGAGACCCTGTCCTCAGTGCGGGTCACATGGAGGAATTGGGTGGTCAATCCCCACGCTGTCGCTGACGATGCTGGAACCAGTGCTGGGCTGGTGAGCACTGCCCCCGGACAGACAGTTTAGCTTAAAATTTGGGGAGACAGTCTTTTAAAAGCCATTTGTTGACCATAGGTTATTAAATAGCTGAATACACCCCTGTTTCCTGGCCAGCCACAAGCCGCTGGGATAAATAAGGAATTCTGCACAGAAGCCATGCAGATGTCTCACCATCACCTCCCCTTCTTGCCCGGTGCCTGTTCCACCCCCAGCGCAGGAGCTGCAGGGCTGGAGAGGGCACTTTGTCCCGTGAGAGCACGGAGAGGTTTCCTGCTCCTTCCTGAGAGCGCACAGCGTCTCTGCTGAGATCAGTCCGTGCAAAAGTGTGAACCAGGCGTTGGATTTCAAGCCAGACTGGAGTTGTCACATAAGAAATCACTTTAAAAAATAATTAAAATATCAAAAGCGTAGATTAGAAATGTAAATCAGAAGTATTGCGTTCAAGGACACTGAGTGCTAACCAAGCCCAGCTCCAGCTCTCAAAGCCACCCCAGACTCACGCTGAAGCCGGCCGTGACACCGGGGCGCAGTTCTGCAGCCGCAGAGCCCCAGGCCCAGGCCACCTCCCCTGGCAGGGGGGTCCCTGTCCCCCCAAGCAACACCCATGGGCTGAGGTGCGGCTGCCCGTGCTCTGCTGCTTCCTGATCAACCAGCTCAGCACCTTCTGTGCAGTCACAAACATTTCTTTTTCACTATTAATGCCAGCATACCCCTTGTACAGAAGTGTGGTGGGATGAATTGGTTCGGGACTGAAAAATAAGAACAAGTCCACAAGTCCTAAAATAGAAATCCTTCCTTCACCACTGGCATTGAGGTCTCACTTCTTGGCCACTCTACGTTCCCCTCTATTTCCGTGCCTCTGTATGCATACACGTAAGCCACTAAAGGTTAATGGAAAACCAGGAAAAATGTGGTGAATTTTAGGCATGACTGAAGTGTTACACTGGATACATCATCCACTCAGTCCTTGTTTAACCACAAGATGAGACAGCAAGACTTCTTCAGCTTAGCAGAATTTTAACAAAGGAAGAAAAAATACCTGGAATTTGCAATTTGGTCCCTCAAAATGAAGGGAGCAAGGACCCAAGTGTAACTTCGACCGAGTCCCTGCCCAACCTGAGCAAGAACACTGTGTGGATTAAAGAAAACAGCCCTCCTGCTGCCGCCTGGCCTGCGAGAGCAACACTGGTACGGCTGAGAGGAGAATGACAAAGCGCCAGCGCAGATGGGCGTGGAGGTGGGTGCGAAGCCCGGGGCGGGGGGGGGCCTGAAGGGAGAGGGGGAGATTAATCTGATGTGGGCGGGAGGCTGGACCAGCCAACCTCCAGAGGCATCATCCCACCTGGCTTGGTGTGCTGGAGGGGAGAGCTCGGCAGAGGAGGGGCAGAGTCACTGAGGGAGAGGCGGGCTGGGGGGAGCCAGCCAGGAGCAGAACTAATGGAAGGTGGGAGAAGAGAGCGGCCCTTCAGCTGGAGGAGCTGGGGACAGGGCTATGGGAGAGCTGTGAAGAGCAGCGGAACGGGAGAGGAGCTTCCCTTGGTCCAAGAGGTGACCTTGGTGAGTGACACCAAAACTATGAGTCTTGTGATGGGCTCCCGTGAATTGCTTGGCACAGGTTTATGTCATGGAATCCGTGTGTTAGTTGCTCCACACTGAACACCGAAGCCGTGGTCCTCCAAAGGGAAGGCCAAAACCCATTTAGCCGGGAGCCTGAGGGCAGCTCACCTGCCAGCTGGGCGGTACCCGGCGTTGGTAGCCTGCTCTGAGAGGGAGACGCCGGGACACCCTGCGAGGTGATGGCAGGGTCCTCCTGGCAGGGAGCCCTCCAAACAGAGCCCATCACCCCCATCCCTGGCCTTTCCTGCTGCTGGCAGGGTGCAGCACGACAGGCACCAAGAGCCTCGGTAACCCCACCTCAGCGTCACTCAGCCGGGGCTTTCTCCAGACACAAATATCAGCTTTCCTTCTCCAGCTCGAACAGAAGCATCCGGATACAACCGCTGCCCGGCAAACTCCTGCAGTGCTGGGGCACGGGCAGCTGACCTGCAAAGCGGCTGGCGACGATGCCATGAAAACCGGCTCCCACCCCCGGTTAACTAACGAGAAAACTGCCACGGAGCTCGGCGGGAAGAGGAGCCGCGCACTCGCCAGCGGCTGTGCGTGCATCCTGCTCCGTGCTGAGACTGTTGGTGCAATACTGAGTCACGAGGCAGGACTGCAATGACAAAAATATCGCTAATGGCTGACAAATCATCCCAAAACGAGCAGGATTTTTAAAGCACAGCAAGACAAACAAAACTTGAAGCAATTTAGCTGCGTGTAAATTAGCTGCCTCCCAAAGAAAAGCTTGAGAAAAATGGTTTCATCAGAGACTCGTTAAAAATCACTGAAAGCATTAACACTATAAACATCCTCTCTGTGGCATTAATTTTGCATTGTTCCAGGTGCGTTTTTATTATTGTGCCCGTGTTAAGGAGGGGGAAGTGAGGCGCAGCTATTAGGAGCATTTTGCCCCAGAGAGCCCAGCAAACGGTAGCCAAGAGGAGCTGAAACCAACGTCGTCAGGTGTGCCTGTGCCGCACCGGGCTGCCACGTCCAGATCCCTTGATCAGAGTTTATTGAGGCTTTGCTGAAGCAAAGCGTTCCCTGAGTTGAAGCTTTAGTGCTGACAGAACCGGGAAGGCAATCCCTGTGATTCCTGCAAATGTCCATTCAGCCACGGCACAGAGCTGGGCCGGCAGAAAGAATGGGGGGAGAAAGGCTGCTGGGGAGTGTTTGCAGAGGTGTCTGAGCTGTAAACACTGCTGGACTGGCAAAGGTTATTTAGTGCACTTCAACGTGAACACATTTTAGCAATGGCTTTGCTGAGCTGCTGAACGTAACGCGATGGGGCGATTCCCGCGGTCGCTCTGATGTCCTAGCGCTCGTCTGCAATCCCGACACCCCGGAGGTCGGGGCGCTGGGCATCGACAGCGTCACGCTGGCAGGACAGTGCGTGGGGAGGTGGGAGCTCTCCCGGGCAGGGGACGGTGAGGAGCAGAGCTGAGCGCCGCGTCCTGGGAGGGAAGGGAGCCGGGCAGCGGGAGCCTCCGTCCCCCGCGCTGTGCTCAGCCACCCACGGCAGGGCAGATGGGGGGTGACCACTGCCGCCATCCCGCCACGCGGAGCTGGTGGTGCCGCAGCTCATCTGGCTCGCCCTGCTCCCCCAGCCCCGACTCCTCTGTGAGGTCTGTAAGGTGCCGGCCCGCCACGACAACAGCCAGCGCGCTCCAAGCGCGGAATGGGCTGCGCACGTTGACGGCAACAGCGATGCCTCGGCTGTACCGCTGAGGATAAATCCGCAGTCTCCTTCTTTTATTTAGTCACCAGCATTAACCCCCAGGTTGATCAGCAGCCCGCTATGGCACGGTCCCTTCCCAGGCCATCTGAGAGGCTGCGGGCGCTTGTAGCCACATACTGAAAACGTAATTGCTGCTTTCTCTGTGATCTTGCCTGTGTGCCTTGAAGTTGTTATTAAGCTACTCTAATTATTTTTAAAAATCCAATAAAGACACCTAATATGTGTAATTTGAACATAATGCATTGGGAATAGCATGTAGTTTAGTGATATTACCAGTGCTAAAATAAATGGTGCTGCTCACGTGGCTGTGAGCTTTTATTTTCATCGTTATACCAGAAGAACAGGTCTCGATCTATTTATAATTAGTCATTAGGACCACTACATCTGGCTCCCTCCCTTCCTTTGCTGTAAGATGCTCTCTGACTTACTGTGAGTGTCGAGAACAACCACAGAATTTTGCCTTTGTTGTGCTCTTGCCGGTGTCCAGTGCGGACACAGACAGAGGTGGGAGCGGTGCCCGGGCAGGCTGTGGTGTGCGGCGAGGAGAGCCGCGTGCGGCAGAGCCGTGTGAGGGAGAAAAACATCATTTTTTCCTGTTGCCACCAGATCTCTCCCAGGCCTTTCGCGTTAATGAATTAATCCCGTCCAAAGCGGTGAGAGCTGAAAAGAGCATGGCCTGAAATAGCATGGCTTTAGGCGAGACAATAACGAACACAGAGGATGCAGGCGAGGCTGCGGCTTTGTAATAATAACGACACGAGCGCGATTGCCAATGCTCGGTGCGGCCAGGCTGCGGAATTACACGGCTAGATGGAGACGTACAGCCTGGGTGGGGGGCGGTGGAGGTCAGTGCCCACACAGGCGGTAATAGAAGGATTGAAAAACACGTCTCTGCTCTAATAATCCCCCAATTAACAGCGCTATCAGCCTGGGCACCTCCGCCCATCCGTTCAGCCCGGAGGCCTGGCCATCAGCCCTTCACCCAGCTCCAGGCAGGGCTGGGACGCAGGCCGCTCCTGCACCCGCTGTGAGGGTTGTGCCCAGGACCAGCTGCTCCCAGCCCCTGCCCCAGGCAGCCACTGGTTCCCAGTGCCGGATGTGGGTGTGCGGGCACTCGGCTTGCACACGGGTCGGCACGTGGGTAACTCGCTCCATGCCAGCGCATCCTAACTGCCGCAGCATCGCCAAAACGTCCCCTCTCCGTCAGTGCCGGGACGCTCTGGCTGGAGGGGTGAAGGAGAGGAGCAGCCCCCGATGCTGGGTAACCTCCAGCTCGGGAGAACAGGCACCGAAATAAATTCACTGCCAAAACCAGAGACCCGGCTGCTCCCGAGCAGCGCCAGCTCCCGCGGGAGAGGTGCCAAGTCCTTCTGCCGTGGCCCTGGGCCGTTAAACCCCACGCAGCCGCTCCCAGCGCGCCACAAGGCTGTCCGCCAGTTGTCACTGGTGTCCGTGCTTGCAGGAAGGAAACCAGCCAACCAACCCACCCCAAAACAACAACTGAAAAAACAAACCAAACCACCCTCTCTTCTTTCCTGGTAAAAGTGTTATTGACAAGAAAAATCATCCCTGGCTGAGGCAGCAAGGTTTAGCCCCATAAACGCTGAAATCCAGACACACAGAGCCACACTATTCCCCCAGCTCCGGCTCGTAGGGCTGTTTGTCTCCCCGGAGTTACCCCACACCCCGCTCCTGCCACAAACCTAACGCGCTGGTCTGGTTAGCCGCAGAAATCATCCCAGCCTCACCAGCCTCTCCCTGCATTTCTGCAGCTTTTAGACAACTTTATAAAAATAAAGATTTGCTTTCGTAACTTCACATATTTTTACCCACTCACACCTTCCTGCCCTGTCTAATCCCTTCCCTCATGCCCAGGGCAAGCCTCGCTGAACACAATCCATCCTCCACGTCTTCACCTCCGCTACGGCTCCGCACTGCTCGTCGCGCCCCCGCGTTGCGGCGTTAGTACTTATCTCCACTCACAAACAGGTTTATTTTTCCAGCGCTACGGATAAGAAATAAATTCAGCTAAACTAAAACCTGGCAGTTTAATTGCAGTTGTACAATACAGCTCCCCAGCCCAGAACACGAGCGAGAGCATGGCCTCCTCCTCCCCTTACCCGGCGCAGCAGGTGACGTTACCGCGGCTGGGATCCTGCCGGGATCAACGCAGACCTGGTGCGGAGAGGAGCGGCAGCTTTCCACCTGCCTTCCCCTGCAGTGACGTGTTCAGCTGCATCCGGAGCATCCCCACCTCTCCCAATCCGTGGGGATGAAGCGGGCAGGCGAAGCACCCCAGATGGGCAGCCAGGGTGTTCTCCAAAGCGGGGGGAAGCATCTCGCTTGTGCCACTCCAGGCATCCTCCGGGAAGGCTCGCAGGCTCCTCGCGCTGGCACTGGCGTGGGCAGGAGCTGGCTCAGGACTGGGTACCACACCAGGGCCCACTGGTAAAATGCCCTTTAGGTTTCTGACTTCAACATACCCAAACTAACACTTAAACACAACTAAAAAAAAAAAAACCCAAAAAGCTTTTTTTCTCCTATCAAGATTTCTATCAGCTTTGAGGACTGGCCTGTCATTATGGTACCTGCACTGCCAGTGGTCCCGGTTCGTTTAAAGTTAATTAAGTGCTGAGGGTTACATCAGGACTGGGATGCTGAACCCAGCTTCAGTAAATTGAACTGGGTTTGCTCCTTTGGGTGGTCTCTTTGTCAAGTATCATATCATTCTGTAACATCAACTGTGGCGAACTATCCAGCTGCTGTGGGGCAGCAAGCGGCTCGCCTGGCCCTGCACGCGGAGCCCCAGCCAGCTCCTCCAGCCGCAGCTGGAAACAAGGGCGTCGCAGGGGACGCGGTCAGACCCCTGCGTCGTTTATCCCAGCACTGATCTGTGCCCTGAAACGGGAAAATGGATATTCCCTTTAGGTCTACATGACAGGAATACAAATGTTATTCTGCTTTCTATAATGCCCTAACACTGGTTTAAATCCCTTCTATAAGGTCACAACAGGTGAGCTCTGGTTTCCAGCCCCCATTTCTCCAGGCAGACCAGGTTTTCCTCCTGCAGTGGTATTTCAGCGCGGGTATAAATGATCCTCTCCTCTGGGTTAAACCCGCAGAGGCAGCCCCAATCGTGTGTTTGAATGATAGGAAAAAAATTCCCCCAACTCCTTAATGATCTTCATTTTCATTTTCCACATATTTCTCTCCTTGTAATAGCCGTGTGCTAAATCTTCATGAGATTTTTATAGTTTCACTGAAGGAATATTTGCATAATTATTAGTGCATAATCTACTTTAATGGTCCCACTGATTTTACTATTACAGCTAAATGTACGTGGTGTCAAAGGCAAGCATGCAAAGTTCTGGACAGTTCTTGGGCAAATACGTGTCTGCCAGGAAGAAAGCGTGCGTAGAATCCCCTCAAATCCCTGCATCAAACGTTGCTTGACGCTTGGCTTTGGGGATTTAGGAGCCAACACAAAATGGTTGGCTCAGCGCTGTGGGTAGGTTTTACGCCAGCTGAACAGGGTCTGGCCGCCTGCTTTCCCGTTTTGGAATCTGCCCCCACGGGACTGACGTGAAAATGTATAAAAAGGAGCTCCTAAAATAAGAGGAGTGTGGATGCTGTGATGACAGCAACTATCTAAGGAGGCAGCATGGAATTTTTGAGGGAAAGCATCAAGCTTCTGCTATTTTCCAGATCATACTCTCTCTCTAAAATGTCATCGCTGGAGTTTTTTTAGGCTGTTCTAATAGATTCTGATAAATGTGCTTCTCCTTAGGGCCCGTCAGGAAGCGAGGGGATGGATGCTGTCTTCAGAAGCAGACAAAAATGTTCAGGACAATCTGCCACTATGATGGATCAGAGAAACAATGGGCTAAAGCTGATCTGTATGAAACTTTAAAAAAATATTTAAAATTCCTACAACAGCAATTTAGGTTTGGATCATACCTCTTCATGAGAGCCACAGTAAAGGGCTTTTGACTCGTAAAATCTGGGAAAAAAATAAGAAAAGCAAAGCATCTCAAAAAAATGTAGGCAACAGGGCGGCGTGAGTAGAGTTTGGAGGCAAAATGCTGCTTCTTCATTGATTTTTGAAAATCTACTTATTCAATTAATATTATTTACTAAAAATACAAACATGTTGTAATTGAGAGATTCCGCAGGCCTGGCCCCGGAGGCTGGGAATGCCTCTTCTCCCGCAGACCCGAGCTCGAGCCCGAAGCTAAGCTCTTAATGCCCTATTATCAGCAGAGCGCTTGGAGCATAAAATGCTCTGTTCTTTAAGTGATATATTGAATTAACTTTCCTTATGTATTTTCAGACAGAAGTTAAATATTTCCACACAGCTCTAGACAGCAAAAGACAATCAAGTGGGATTAGCTGAACGTTTTATTCTCCATTAACGGAGAACTCCGGGGCCCGAGCGGAGCCAGCGTCGCGCGGCGCTGCACCCATTGCCTGCCGTGCTTTCCTTTCACCTAAATTTTCCATTGAAACCCAGGAGAACGGCTTATGGGAGGGGGGTTCTGCTTGGTAGAGGCCACACTAATGGTGAGCATCCTCGTGTTCATTATATGCCTGTGCTACTCTGGAGATTTCAGCTTGCTGAGACACTGCGCGAGTTTCCAAATTTGTTCTTGCGTAACAGCTGACAAACAGCATTAATTGCTATCCTTTCAGCTCTATGCAGGCAAGAGCAGTACAAGTTTGTGATTTTTTTTAAACAGAACCTGTCAGAATAATATGATTAAACGTTGCTGTCATATCCCAAAATTGTGCATACTGTAATCCACAAGTTTTTTCAACACTTTTGACGGCGCCTTGTTTCCATAATAGCGGATCAACAAGCGTGTAGCACAAGGCTGTAATTTCCCTGATTGCTGCTGGCAACCTTGTACTCCCTGACAGCTCGCGCAGCTCCGGTGATTTGTCACTCGGATCTGAAGATGCAACTCTTCCGTCTGACATGGGCTGGTGTTTTGCATACAATCCCCTCACCGCTCGCATCCCCAAAATAAACAAACACATAAACATCATATAGGAATCTGATGCTTCATTTTCTCCCACCTGCAGCAGGTCAGTAAAGTGCCTCACCAAACACTTTGGGCACCAAAGGGCGCTCAGTGCGCCCGACAGCCAGAGGAGAACACGACGGGGTGCGCTTTGCCCTTTGGGAGCGGTCGTGGAAACCACCGCTACCACACCGTCGTGGGAAATCCGGCCCTTTTGTCTCTTAGACAGACAAATGTGCAGCGTCCTCCTTTTTACGTGATGCAGCTGTGAGAAATTAGGAAATAACTTCTAGATAAATAGATTTATTGGTGCAATTTGGCTTTACGTGGCTAGATGGTGTGTTTATGAAATATTTATGGAGTTTTCCTTTGCAGCGATGCAACAAGAACCAGTTTAACAAGATGTGGGTCTTCCTTAGTGCTGTTTCACATGCAGGTTTGTTTTCTGTCTTGTCCCTTCATTAAGTTGGCCCTCGTGATAAATTGGCCCAGCTCATTAATTAATAATTATCTCTTCTATATAAAATCAGATTCCTCGAGTTAGCACCACTGGTTATGAATTTAGGATTATGCATAAACCTGTGTGCATGTCTCTGCTCCATATTTAAGTCATTCCGCTATTCATCCGAAACCTCGTCAGAACAGATAATAAACCACTTCATGAACAGATGTGCCACTTATTCATCCAGTTCTGTAATGATAATGAAGAAAATTTAATCTGGAGTGTCTATGGAAGATGATCTAAAAGACAGATTGGTATGAATAATAAAGACACCGCACAAGAAAGTAAGATGGGACGTGAAAAGGCGATCATTAACTGCCGCACAATGCTGCGCTGGCAGCCCAACGGCGCTCAAAACCCAGCCCCTCCCGGGTGCTGGGCTGCACAAGGAGCCCCCGTGTCTGCAGATGTAAGTGCTCTGAACGGCTTTCGCTTTAAAGAACTGTAAAAGATAATTTCTCTTGCAGCTGGAAGCAACATCTGACATTGCAAAATGCTGAAAACGCATTGAAAAGAGGGGAGATTTCAGATCATTCAAGGTGAGCAGGATAACATGCATAGCTGAATATTTATTAAAAAAAGAAAATGCAGAGACAAGTGGAAATTGGTGAGGCCAGCTTGCTCTGAAGAGCCATTTACCCCTCGTTGGCTAGATATACAATTATCTGTTTCCTCATATATGCAGCTATTGATTCCTGTCAATAGAAAACAACCAGGAATGTTGTAGAGGCAGGGGACACTTACTGTAGAAGAAGATTTGCAAAGCCTTTAATGGAGCTGCATAGCTACACCATTTCTGTTAACACCCCAAAAGTTCATTTAAAATCCCCAAAGCGTCTTTGAAGAAAAAAAGCCCTTTCATTCAATGTGGGTGAAATGTCCCAGATTGACAACTGTCATCTATTTATTCCCAAAGCAAGAGAAGCACAAACTGTGCAGTGCAAGCTCTCCAAGTGGAAAAAAAAAAAAAAAAGAGACTGCTTGGAGGGGGGGGCCATGGTGTAGGACATCATCAGAAAAAAATTTAAGTGCATGGACACCCTCAAGGTCCTTTGAACTTCAGAAGCATCACCCGGGCGTTTGACCCCTCCGCATCCCAGAGCACCTGCCCTAAGGAGGAGAGAGAAGCAGCGGAGCATCCCCTGCGTCGCTGTGCCCGAGGGCTGGGTACCAAGCCCACGAAATGAGCCCCCAAGCCCGCGAAACGAGCCCCCGCGCCGGTTGGTGCTCCGTCCCGCTCTGCCTCACGGGACCTGCTCACAGCCACTACTCACCTCTCAGCGAGAGCCAGACCTCACGCGGAATCTCAGCAGTGCAGGAAAACCAAGAAGGATTTTGGCGTGAATACACGTTCACATCCGGACAAGGCACTACCGTGAATGACTTGTGCGAGTGCGCAGGACGCCGTCCTTCCCCGGGGGCCCTGATGTCCCTGCGTCCCCCGGCGCTCTGCCCCCGCGCGTCCTCCACTGACAGAGCCAAAGTTACTCCCTCTCGAAAAATGACCCTGAGGAGAAACAGTCCCATAATAGTAAATCTTTTTTTTAACAGTTTGTCAACAAAGAAGTACTGTTGTTAGCACCAAAAATATTGCCAGCCTCCTTCAGCATCTGTCACAGCAGCAGCAGCCGACAGTGCCGCAAATTCTGGGTTAAGGAGACAGGAAATCAAATGGGTTTGAGAGGGCGATGTGGAAACGGTGTTTCTCCTTTCTGTCCAGTCCTTGAGTCTGAACCAACCGGAGCACAGAGGGGAAGGATCCGGCCCCCTACACACGGGCCTGAGCCCGCTATGGAGTAGAACCGGGGGTCTGCTAGGGCAGAGTTTCTTCGCTCTCTGTTGCTTCCTTGCAAAACTTGGGGTCAAACCCCGGTTTGCAAGCTTTCCTTCAGTTTTCCTGCTGATGTTGATGGAACTAGGGTTGGCTTTAATTCACTGAGCTCCTAAATTGGCAGACACATTTCAGATTCAGGGTGTTTCCTTGCTGTTTCCCAAAACACAGGGCACACAGCCGTGTCTGCGTGGGCTCGGACATAGCGTGTGAGAGCACCAGGAAGTCACCAGAGTTTAGCTATCAGCTTCTACACACGTTTGCTGTGGCAGCACCCAAAGATATCAGCCAGACCAGAGTCCCCTTTGCCCAACACTGTGCCTGTGCTGGTCTCTTGGCCGGGAAAAGGCACTGGGTTCCCAATCTGCCTTCCACCGTCCCAGGTTGGCTGTGGTAGAAGCCACCTTTCAACAACAGTTGTCAGAGATCACAGCGGGGGCTTGAGATGGCCTTAAACCCAGGAGAGGGACAAGTGGGAAAGCCATTACCTGGACCAGTCGGTGTTTCTTCACCTCGACCCAAGTGAAGCGCGCTGCCCCCAACCAGCAGCATCTAGCCGAACTTTGCTGGAGATGTGGAGAGCCACCAGCGATTTTTAGTTTCCTTGGTGATCACTGTCAGCTCTAAACCACCAAAATGAAATGAAAATAGAAACAGATCAGAATTAGTTATATACACCCATGTTAATTATACGCCTTCTCTAACATCTAGCCTTCCATGGAGCAGATTTTAGTACTTTTTGCTAGATCTCAGCTTCTCAAGGACTAGCATGGATCGGTCAAAAGGATAGATATTTAATCTTCTAGAGACAGAGCAGATATTTTAATCGTGAAACTGTTTTATTCTTGGGATACCTTCACTAGAGGAGATACATCTTCCCAAGGACGAATAATTACTTGAGCAGCCTACAGCAATTTGTCAATGAGAATGACCCTGGGACTAGTTGAAGTTCATAAGGTGCAACATGAGTCACCATCAGAAAATAACAGAGCTATTTCTCTCACTGACACAAGGTGAAAATTCAATAGCAAATTGGCATGAAATATTATGACTCAGGCTAAATCAGAGCTGAGTAGATGAAGGATTACAGTTGTTGCTCATTTAGGAAGCAAATGTGAGACTATGTATTTTGAGTGCTTGAGAGGAATTTTGGTATCTTTGGTAACATAGATATAAGGATATAAAAGAAGAACATCCAAATGGTTTTTATTTATTACTGTAGTCGTGGAACTTGAAAAGGCAATGAATAATCCCCAAAAGCGTTTAAGGACTCCACTTTGAAAGAGCTGGTGGCTCAAGAGCAAATGCTCCAGTGGTCCAGCAGCCACCGCAGCACAACGCTGCGCCGCGCGTCATGCCAGAGGAGAGGCTGTAGGAAGTGCACGGGGACTACGCTGTCTGTTCACCTGCCTGACGGATACTCTGTGCTGCCGAGCAGCGATGTTGGCTCGCGATACAGCACAGCTCAGGATGCTCTCTACAGGTGCAAGCCCTTGGTGGGCACGGTCTTGGCAGGACATCCCGCTGCTGCAGCCCACAGCCTTGCTGCAGGCTGACCTGCAGCTCCGGCTCTCCATCAGCTCCATGTGTCACCGATGGGACATGGCAGGGACGGGCAAGCGTGGAGCAAGTGACCCCTTTGGGCTTTTTTTCCAGCTCCTGATATTTTGGGGCAGGAGAAGGGGATCTGCTGCGGCATGGCTCGCTCCTTTCCCAAACAGCTGGGCAGGGTCTCGCCAGCTTTCCGGCGGCTCATCCCTCGGCCGGGAGGAGCCCAGGCCAGGCCAGGGAGCGGGGCTCGGCTCCCCGCCGCTGCTGAGGGCAGGCAGATTTCGCAGAACTACGCTGTAAAGCCTGACGGTGCGCTGACAGAGCAAGCGAAACGGCCACTGATCAAATATGCACTCTGATGGATTACACACAATCTTAAATATTATAGGAGAATGTATTTCATCTAGACAGGAAACTTTAAGCAGGACACAACAGACATTTTTCTTACAATATTAACAATTCACCATCTGAACTTTATCTTCTCCTTGGATAATAACCACTAGATGCTGGGTAAAGGAACAATTGATTTAAGATCTCAATCAAAAGAAAGCATTGCTCTTATCTGTGTAGTGAGGCTCTGCAGTAACAGTCGTCTGGGGCTATCGCACATTTGTCAGTCCATTAAAAGCACAAACCCCAGATCTATACATGGAACGTAAGACACTTGCGGAAATGACTCTTGCAAAAATCTTTACTGGTTAAGAGCTTGCAATCTATGCCTTTCCCTCGATTTCCACGTTTACTAAAAAGGACACGGGAAAAAAAAAAAAACATAATTTTTGTACTTCCTATACCCAAACTTCCTTCCCTCCTTCCACGTGCTTTTGCGTGATGATTTAGTTGCTGCTCTGGTAAGGAGCGATGTGGAGCTCTTCTGCACCCTTCCCTCTGTCTGCAGCTGGCTAGGATGTCCTCACCCACTTTGGTCGAGTGCAAGGAACTTGGGTTTGGAAACTATGGGGAACCTGGTGCGCATCGTGTTTATTTTTAACGCGACTGTTCTGCAAAGATAATTGCGCCAAGCTGAATGCACGGCGCACCAGTTACATTTCTGTTCCAGTTACCATGGTTGCTAATACTCAAAAAGCTGCCAGAGAAAGGAAGAGAATTGTTCTGCCCATGCTGGGAAACATCGCCCCGGCTCGTTCCTGCCCACACAGCACAGCAATGCCGCCGGTCAGCTGTGAAAACCCGCGGAGATCTGCCCAGCCGGGCCTGGTGGATGGAGCGCGGTTTCTCCTGGTTTATCACCGCGCTGGCAGAACAGACCTCACCTCTGCTTTGCTTTTGTACAGGGAGAAACCTTTCTTACTCTGGCTGCCAGTAGGCATCTGTGGGAGCAAAGAGAAGCGCGCGTGCATCCCAAAGGCTGCTCTGGAATATTTGATCTGAGCCAGTAACGGCGGGCGGTACCGGGCAGACAAGAATGGTGAAAGCAGAGAAGAGCAAACCAAGTGCAGACTCAACCCGTGCTTCCTTAATTCCATGCTCCTCTACAATAAGCAAATAACTCTCCGAAATTAATTTTTTTAAAAATAAAAACTGGGCAGAGAACAGGTATTTCCAAGTTTATTGCCCACCTGATCACCTAGTGAAACACTGCATGTTCCTCCACGGCAATTTTGATTTTTATTGCTAACGTCTCAAAGAAAACTGTTAAACCTATCCAGGAAAAAAACAAACAAACAAACAAAAAAACCCACCCCCATTTCTACTGAAATAGATGTTTCCTGTTTTCATAAAAAAATATTTGGACCAGCTGTTCCTAGGCACCTGGGAACGCCATTCCTGCTGCAGTTGCCAGACCTAGTTATTTAAACACCTAAACAACCGTTTGGAAGCCACCGCTCCACAAGCACTGTTATTTTTTTCTCCACGTTCCGGTACATGCATGACCAGAAGGCATCATTGCAGGAGGTAAGTCACAACCACACCTGTGGTTAGATATTCGAATCCTATTGCCACAAAGCAATAAATTGGAATAAAAATCTCAAAATATAGCCAAGACAGGACACTGTCACACATCTGGGCCACTCTTCAGCCCTCTGCAATGGATGCTTCTTGGTATTGTCCATCTGTCCCCAGGCCTCACGTTCTTATTCTATTTTTTTACTGAACCTATTAACAAAAAAAATAATGTATCTTTACATTACACAGTGTCACCTGGTGCTCCAGGACAGCAGATCAGCCCTGATCAGACCCTGCAGCTCTGCAGCACATCGTTCACTGTGTGGTGGGTTGGGAAGGATTTTGCCTTGTGCTTTAGAGAGGTCGCTTGAGGCTTCACAGTGGTTCCTTTCAGCTTCTGAGTCTGCCAACAGAAAAGAATGCAATAAAAATACCTGGATCACTGAGGTTTCAGTGAGAGTCATGGAATTAAGACCTTCCTGGCTCTGCTCTTTCTTACTAAACGAGTATCTGGTTTATTGCAACCTATTCATAAAGTCATCCATCATTCCGCACAAAATTTGGGATGAATTCATGTGGAAAGTCATTACAATATCCACCTTTCATTATTCCTGTCTTTAAGCCCAGTCAGCCCAGCTGCAGAAATAATACAGCCTGACGCCGGTGCCAGTGAAAAGCGATGTTGTGGGACAAGGCAGCCACAGCCACCGGCGGGGGACATGTGCCGCAGGTCCAGGGGAAGGTGAGGAAATTGTGTACACACAATCCTCTGTCCCAATTATGCCGTTCTCAGGCAGCTAATAGCCCTGTTAACGATGTGCTGAGAAGAGCTGGTGAGTGCGTACAGACCGCTACAGCCGCAGAATGTCAAGATGGAGCGGGGAGCTGCCAGCCGCGCAAAGGCTGAGACGCCGGCAGAGGGCTTTGTCCCCGGCCATTTTCGGTCAGAAACGCTCTCCGCTGATGTCGCTCATGAAAAACCCAGGAACAGTAGAAATAAACGAGGGCAATGCCCTCCTCCCTCCCGGTGCCGGCAGAGCCGAATCCCACAGACTGAAGCCCGTGCCAGAGGCAGGGCATCCTCTGAGCCGCCCGCCGGCGTTTTCAGACCTGCTGCTTTGGTTGTTTTTTTTAAGCTTGTTTGAGCAGAGGCTCCTTTTCAGAGAGCAACGCTCCCTGGCAAGATCTGGGGAGAGAAGGGACCTTGACGTCCCTCTTCAGATGTTTTGAGATATAAAAACCAAGTTATGGGTAATACGAAATTCCACTGGCAGTGCGCATAGTGCACACAAGAATGGAGGGCGCTTCAGAGCCGGGCCACAGACGGTGCTCCACATGCAGCATCCCTCGTGAGCAGATCAGATAGCGTTTCCATAAGGACTTATCAATATTACCACAGCACCTGCTTCCATTACTTCCAACGAGCAGGAGCAGTCACGCCCGGTGTGCACGGTGACACGGAAAGGGAGCGGTTTGTGACAAGCCTCCCGTGCTTACTTTCATGCGGGATTGCACAGCGTTCTTTTTTAATTGGCACTCTGGGGTAAAAGCAAAGGCAAGCTAACGACAGGCTGAAGAAGGCAAAGCTCCATAATTTAACAGATGTGTGCCACATCCTCACAAAGAGGAGGAGGGTTGGGTGGGTACCAGAGCTGACGGAGCAGATCGCGGGAAGGGATGCGGATCTGAGGTGCGTATGTCTATCTAGAAGTGCCTTTGGCTACTTGAATTATTCAGAATTGGCAGCAGATTGTCTTGCAGTAAGTACCCTCCTACACAGAGAAAAATGCAGCAGATATTACATTTTTTTTCAGTGCCAATACAGAATTTATTGCTGCCTTCACACCCCATGAGGCACTGCTTTGGTCGGAGACTGCAGGCGCAGGCTGCCCAGGTTAAAGCCCTTTCCACACACTGCTCCTCTGTAACAGAGAAATTACATCTTGGGGTAAAAGGCAATCCATTCAGTTCTGCCCACCTGAAAATTTACAGTGCTTGAAAGTGAGCTATCGTATTTCACCAGGTCCTACGTCCTTTCTTCTCACAGGGTGTCCAACAGAATCCTGCCCCAGGATGGGTACTGGGAGCAGCTGGGACTGCCCGCGCTCCCGGAGCAGCGTCCTGCTCGTGTCCCGTCTGGACCTGGGCTCCCTGGGTGAGGCACCGCCTTGTCCCCCTTACCGGCATGGTTCTGTGCGCGATGCTGGCGTTCAGATGCTCGTAAATAATGATGGCACAGCTCCAGAGTTTAAAATACGAGGGGAAGAAATAGAGAATAGCCACAAACCATTTACTGTCAAATCAGCTCCAAGTGCTTTTATAACTGTTACTCATGTCGTGAGATACTGCTCTGATAGAGTGATAAACGCATCCGACCATAAAAACACCATGTATTTGCTTTTTAAGTCACCTCCAAGTATTTCAGGGCAGCAAACTTCAATAGAATACCATTGCACTGCATGACTTACGAGCAGCTGCAGCTCCTGGGTGCGTTTCCACCCACAGCAAAAGGTGAGGTGGGACTGGCCCCTCACAGATGAGGAACAGAGCCTCATGAGGAGGCTTGCCAAGGTCCCAGAGACAGGCTGAGCAGGATGGAAAGCTGCTCCAGCACCCCCTGACTCCAGAAGAACCCAGACTTGCTGGTCCCTATTTCATTGTGAAATGCCAGAGCTTTGCCATGGGGCAGCAGAGAGGGCATTTCAGAGCAACCCCAGTCAGCAAGGGAGGAGAGAAGATACCATAGGGAAGAGGTTTCTGGATGACAACCTGACATCAGCTGGTATTCTGTACAGCCCCTGCTCATTCTCCCTCCAGCCCTCTTTCAGCAGGGGCCCACATGCACCGGGGCGAACAAGGACAGGGTGGGTCGGGTGTTTCAGTGCCTCACTCTATTACACCGATGTCTTGGGGCCGAAATCCAGATGCTCTCATGCTCATCCTCCTCTTTTTGTTTCTGCCTTCCTGTTCTAGCCAGCTGGACCTCAGCTATTCCTTGCAGCTGTATTCAGTTTCTGATGTATTTCCCATGAGCAGAAGGCAAACTTGATTTTTTCCTCCCATCAGCAATTTTCTACGGTAAATAAGAAAAGGAAATAGAAAACCTTGTAGGAAGGTCCCAGGCTGCTGAGGCTTTTTAAATGGGCTCAGAGCTCAGGCACAGGGCAGACTGATCACAAACCAGACGTGTTGAGCCAGTGCAGGTGATGGCATTTCGGGAGCAGGGTAAGGAAGGATTCATTAAGTGACAGGAGAAGCCTGAGCCACCAGGTACAGGAGAGTCAGGATGCAACAGCAATGAGAATATTCAGCAAAATTAAGTGTGGCCATGGAAAAGATTTCCTTTGCATGAGCATTGCCACCTCATTCCAGTGTGCTTGCAAGAAATGGTAGGTGATTAATTGGATCATTTCCATATCCTTCTCCTCAGTGAGGTACTGAAAGGAAACAAATACCTACAGATACGGGGTGTCAGCCACCCTAAGGAAGCTTCAATGGGAAAAGGGATGGAGTGAGGAGCAGCATATAGTAAAGAGACAGGCAGAACAGGCAATAGCCCCTGCATCCGCTGAAATATATCCCGTTGCTCGGGTTAACGCTTCTAAAATGTGTTGCATGGCAAGTACCCTTCATTTAGCAGAAATAAATAACTGAAGTCAAATAACAGGTTGCTGCCGACAGAAAGCAGCACTTGCCAAATATAACGATGCCTTTCCACGCCGTGTTACTGCTCCGGAGGAGTTAATCTTTGCTCAACAGCCCTTTTACCATAAACATACATAAAGATACGCTGCAGTGCTTTCTCCACCGGGAAACCTACATGTAATACCACAGCCCTCCGGACTGAGACTCACGTCCCTCTGTCATTTCTCCCCTCTCGTTTGCCCGCAAGTGCTGCAAGGCAGAGCCAAAAAAAAAAAAAAAAAAAAAAAAGAGAAGGAACAGAGAATCTTCTGCTGCCTGGGGTGCAGCCTCGCTCCTCATGGACAGCGCGGTTCTGCTGCCGAGCAGCTGGTTCCTTCTTAATGCTTCATTTACTCCTGATTACCAACTGTGCATCTCCTCGTATATCTCCAGCCCCAAAAATTCCGCTTTCCTGGGGCTGGGAGCTGGCTCTCAGAGCACCTGGAGGACGGTTCCCACGTGTTCTGTTTCTGTGTAATTATATTACTCATGAATAAGCAAAAAGAGAGGTTTACTCCTGTCTAAAACCAGGCAGGTAAGCAATGTTTCATATCGGGCACGGAAACGAGCTGTCCGTGGGATTTTATCTGGTGCTGGAAAATCTGGAGCATGCTTAAACAGCCGCTGAGTGGGGAGTCTCGGCATACAAGGCACAGCCGCCTTCTCGTGGGGGTTTGTCAATTCCCTGAGCCAGGCGAGGAAGGATCACATTCCCAGAGGCAATTATCCAGAGATCTGAACTGAAGAGGCGTGATTTCGATGTCTATGTCATTCTGAAAACCTTCCCATCAATCCAGGACTTCATTTCGGCTCCTCAGCATCGCTAACTGGTTCTGAAGCTGCCATTGATTTACTGCTCAATTTCTGAGCCGTTCGAAGCGTTTTACCCCAGCGTAAATGCTGCTTGTTTGAAGTAGAAATTGAATCTGATTGGAAAACTTATTTTAATTTGCAAAACCAGAGGTTAAAGGGGCAGAGAAAGCCAAACGCCTCAAACCTCCAATGGACGCTTTTTGGCACTGCAATAGTACAATAGCAGCTCCTGTACTGATTTAAGGAAAGGAGAAAAAACAGAGCACCTTCCCAACCCTTGCATCACCGAGAGGCGTTGAAAGGCCCTCCCAGGGCCTTCCCAGCACAGAGCGCAGGGGTCTGGCTCGGGAGGGTCCCGGGGCGCATGCTGACACAGGACATTACTGCTCACCCGTGCTCAGTGCGGTGTTTGGCACCGCGCGATTCAAAGTGAAGGGCCCCCGGCCGTGGAGGTTACACTACCCACGGCGATTTTAAAATGACTGGAACAAAGCCAACCTTAACGCCATCTCCCCTTTTAGCTCTCCCGTACGCGAGCTGAGGCAGCTGAGCACTCACCACCGAAACACAACGGGGGAGCGGGGAAGCTCCGTGTCCTGCTCCAGGACGTCTCCGGTGGGGGGGGAGCAAGCTGCAGATCTCCAGAGCCATGGCCTCACATCGTACTTTAAACCAGCAGCACAAACCGGTGCTCTGCGTCTCTCCCAGCAGTTCCAGACCAGGTTACCCTCTCGTGCCATCACTGCACCGCCATCTGCTCGTGTTTTCCGTGAGGACGGCACAGGCTTTCAGAACCAATTCCACGGTTTCCAGGCAAAGTAGCACTGTTATCAAAATATAGGAACAAACTGGCTCTGAAATGAATTGATGTGGTTCTCATCTGAAGTGCGCAGACACGTGTCATTCCCCACTAAATACTCGGTGTTTCTCTTTATTTGCCATTTACCCATGTCTGTACATTTGCATTCTTTCTTGCTGCATTACGTTTCTGATGAATTTTCACTTGTACATTGTAGAGACATCTCGCTTTCAGTCATCACACGAATGCTGCTTCTTGTTTCCTCATCCAGTAACTCAAAAGCAGAAACTGTAGTTTTCAAGCGTAAAGAAAAAAAATGCTTTTGAAGATTGTGTTCTGTGCAGAAAAATTCAAAGTACATCACATTTCTTCCAGTGGGAGATGCTTGATCACTGGTTGTTTCTTTCTGTTAATCAGCTGTAACCAGTTAACACCAAATTTGAGATTCCTGGGTGAGCATTACAGACCTAGAAGGGAAACACCTTGAACCGCTCTTCCTTGGAGCAACGGGGTCCGACCGCTGCCCTGGGCACGGCGTGGCGCCGGCCGTTTGAACAGGAGACAGGCCGTGCAGGAGGGGCCGGTGCGTGCCGAGGAGCGGGGCAGTGCGCACGTAGGGGATGCGGCAGCAGGGACAGGGCTGGCAGCGAGCGGTTCTGCTCCTGCTGTGCTGCGTATTGCGATGGCTGACTGCGCCGGGGCGGAAATCGCTGTTTGGGATGCTGTTAGCATCCACAGTTCAAGGTAGGAGTAATTATAAATAACAGACTGTGCTGTTCTTTCATCACAGGTTTTTGGTTAACATGAGACATTGTCTTCGGGTATTTCTGGTGCCAAATTATCCTTTTGACTACCGAAGCCTACATCCCGAGTATCTACAAGTGGTCGTTCTTGTTGAAGGAGAACAGAAAAAAAGGACAAAAAATAAAATCTAGCTCTCCTCCAGCTCCCGCCCAACGCTCCTGCTGGCATCATTCAGGTCTTGTCTGTACCCACAGTGGGAAGAGAAAAAGCTTACCAACACTTGATTTTTTTAGTACAGCTTTTCACCTTTTAGGCCAAGCTCAAGCCAGGGCTCTGACTTACACAACATACGATGGAACGCTAAAGCCAGACACACTTTAAGTCAAACAAACAACCTGTAAATCTGCCGCAGCCTGGGAGCGGCATGGCTGCGCATTGCGGGCATTGCGCCGGGAGGAGCAGGTCACAGAGGGGTTTTGCCAAAGGCAGCGCCCGAGCCTGTCCTACTGCTGCCGGTCCTGCAGCAAGAGAGAGCGGGGACAGGGCTTCGGGGAAACCTTGAGCAGGGTCCCCGCACCGCCCTCGGGGCTCCTTGCACCCCAGCGCGGGCCCAGGGCCATGGGACCCCTGCCACGCGCCCACGTCACCCACGCCCCGCTGCACGTCCCTGCTGTGGAAGCAGCCTCGTGTCAGCCTTCAGCGGGCTGGAAGTAGGTTAGATTAAATCTGGTGGGCCAGATTTTGGTCACCTTAAAAACAACAACAACCCCTCCTTTTCCCTCACAGCCCTCCCACACACACATCTGCCATGCTTAAACGGGAAAATTAAATCACTTCTCCACTCAGCTGGCAGCAGTCAGCCGGTAACTCACGGGAACAGCAGTGTTTTACAACAAATTAACCGCTTCGGCGACGCGGCTGAGGTGGGTGCAGCCGGGTCTGTCCACGCCTTTGGGGCACAGCGGCTGGGAGCGAGGGCTTGGCCAGTCCGAAATGAGACAAACAGCAAAGCCAGCGCAGAGCGGAGCACTTCCACAAGGACAACGTTGGCACCACATCGTGACCTCCCCAGCCCGGCCCGGGGATGCTCTCTCCGCCCGCAGAGATGCTCACCCAGAACCGGAAGGAGACAGGCGGACCCTTCGCCTTTCTGTCATTCTCAGTTTCTTCACTCAAAAGAAAAAAACAAAAAAAAAACCGGTTAGGCTTACCACTTTGCAGAGTATTTTATGGCAATAGACTAAAGGTCTTGCGGGGAACTACAAATATCAATTATTGTCAACACCTCAGCGATGCTCTGTCATTCAGAAACAAAAGGCCGCGGTGCTCGCTACAGACGCCAGGGCTTTGTCTGTAACTCACTCACCCAGGTGCCACCCAAGCGCGTGGCCTCTGTCCCGTTTGAAATGAATCGTCCCCTGTCACCCACGAGATGAGACTTCTGTCTTTCTGCACCGGAATGCAAGCTCCCGTGTCCCTTCTCGGCTGAACCGGCACTTCAGTGCGTTTCCAGAAGGACAGCACTCCTTTACTGAAATCAAAGTTATTCTCTCTTATTTAATTAATTAATGAATTTTGCTGACCGCCTCCCTGCATTGTATTTCCTCTTACCTTGTGCTTCATCAAACTTGCATGAGGCCACCCCGCCGCCAGCGGCCTGCGCTCGGGCTGCCAGGACACCAGCCTGGCACTCACCACGTACGATAATAAGCAGCTGTCACTGCAGTTACCAAAATACCTGTGTCGCGTTCGGCGGCGCAATTGGCGGGGAAGCAGCGGAGGTCCTAACAGTGAGAGAGGGGATGGCAGACAGAAACGGTTAAATCTGCTCGGGAGACAGCGCTGGGACGGGCGGGAAGGGAAGAACTGGAGTGGGCACGGAGGCGGGCGAGGAGAGCGCAGCGTGGCCGCAGAAGGTTTTACTGCTGCACTTCTTTTTTAGTCTCTGTACTGAACTGCAATCTAGGCAGCATAAAACATTTATAGAAGCATTGTGCCTCCTCTGTGGCACTGCAATAAAACACAGCCTTTCGCTACCATCCCGCACAAATTTGATTCCAGTTGTCAATATCCAGCTGAAATTGTTACCTGAATAAAACCACAGATACCAGCCTGTCCGCAGCCCCCCACAGCCCCTGCATGCCTGCCGCCCCACGCGTGTGAGACGAGGACACTAAGAACTCATTAAAGCACTTGCTTCATTAGCACAGTCGTTTGTCTGGCAAATGTTCTGCTGCAGAGCTGGCCTCTACCTGGCAGAGTAATTCCTGATCTGTGGGTTACGCTGCGGGAGCTCCCTTGGGGACGAGGGAAACGTGGGGCACCAAGCACCAGCTCGCACACCCTCTGCTCACCACTCACTTTTGCAAAAACACCCATTTTGTTATTGGGCAATAGCAGCTCAGCAGGCTGTGACTAGTGCGATGAACGTCTAGCTTTGACAAGTCTCTTGCATCTCTAATTTTTTGGAAAAAATACTTTATGATTTGAAATGACTTTACATTTTAGAAATTGTTGCTCACTTGTGGTTTAAAAAAGTTCCAGGGAGAAACCCGGATGAAATTACAGTGCAATAACATCTAAATGTGATGCTCTGATCGAGAACTCAAATTCGTAATGCTGAATACTGTTTCAGGAAAATTTTTGGAATGTAAATTTTTAAACCCAACTGACTGAGAAAAGAGTTGACATCTCACAAACATCCTGCCCATCTCTCCCACCCACGGCCTAGTGCTGCTTCCAGGAATCTCTATAGGTTTATTTTTAGCTCCCCATTTTCACATGAGATTCAAGCCCAAAGCATCCAAGCTTGCTCTCGGTTTAACAAAACACGTTTAGCGTTCAGCGGGAGCCGCAGGGCATGGAGCAGCAGGCACACAGGCACTGCTCTACAAGGCTTTCCATCGGAGCATAGCTTGCCCTGGGTCGGCCCAGCCGGGGTCTCAGGAGCAAAGCCAGGAATGGGTCCCTCAGAGACACCGGCTGTGGGACGGGCTAAGAGAAGGGCACGGCCACCCTGGGCCAACGCCCACTTCACAGCAAGTCCCCCAGACCCAGTGATTTTAACGTGCCTGGGAGTTTGTTCTTCACATTAGTGTGAGATTAATTTCAGCATGCAGATGTGAATAATAAAAACCGAGACGCCTTTTTTAAGCCCTCCCTCAAAGCAGTTTGAATGCTGACCCATGCATACAGGTGAATGCTCCGAGGTGTACCTGCACCCCGCAGAACACAGACCAGCAATCAGCCCAAATCGGCAGAGAACTGTCATCATGAACAGGAACACGTGCCGATCAGAAGCAAACAGCGCCAGCAGCAGAGAACGACAAACAAGCCCTCCTCCTGTTGATCCGGTACAGGATAAAATTCACACCGACTGCAACGCGAGCAGGACCACGCCTTCGGAGAAATCTCTCAGATCGGCCATCAGTGGGTGCACACGTACATCCTGCCACGTTTCTCAAACACCGGCAAAGACTGAAAGGATAAAAATAAAATTAAGAAAAATATACAAATGTTGACATCTAAGCGACTGAGGTGCCACCCCACATGAGATGCAATATCTTACGTACATTTGTAAGGACTGGATCTTTTCCTTTCATCTAAACACAGCGAGGAGCAACGTCAGGCTGCCTCTTGCTGCATCAGCAAACTCGGGGTGTTTATTCAAAACACGCCACAGTCAGCAGCATTTCTTTTCATTTACCATTAATCACAGCACACAGCATCCTTTATGTAGCACCTCGGTCCCCTGCACAGCACGCTTCATACTCATAGTGTTCCTCAGTTCTTGCAAATCAGTAGGATCCGAGCTCTGTTATTCACGCTTACAGAGATGTTGGCAAACATCAGATACTTGAGACACCAATCAGGCCACCTTGGTTTTTGAGAAGGGAACCAGTTTACCATTACACCTGGAAAAAACACTTTTTGCAAAGCAGCCGTTCCCCATGAGCATAGCCATCAGCTCCTGGGAGCATCTCCAGCTTTGCCACAACCATTGAACTCAAGCGCTTTGAGGGCTGCTGCCACCAGTGCACGAGGACTCTCCATGGACGAGAAACGCTTGTGAGACTCATTTACCTGCATTCCCCTCGCACGCCCTTGGACACTGCAGTGACTGTACCCCATTGCAGCCACTTCTGCAAGCCTTCTTCAAGGGAATGAGATATTGCTCAAGCCACCTCTGGCCATGCATTTTTAGCTTAAACTCTAAAATAACCTTTGTTTTTTAAAATTAAATTTAGTTTAAAATTTACAAAAATGATCCAAACATTTACGCAAGAACCGCGACCCGCCATGAGCATCAATGGTGGCATTCACGCTATTTCCCACACGCGGAGTGGGAAGCACTGCTGTAAAGCCAAGCGTCCAGCGTGGCAAGTGCTGTGGCGTTGCTGGCAAGCACCGCAGCGGGGGATGCCGCTGCCCTGCAAAGCCACACGTGAGCGTGAGAAGGACTGGTTCAGGGCACGCCACTCAGCAGAGGCAGGGCAGCCCAGTGCACTCTTCAGCAGAGCCCGTGACGGCTTTCCGTTTAATCTATGTGAAAATTGGATTTATGGCGCAGGAGTAAGAGCTATCTGAACACGGCCCATAAAACTGGAAGAATCATATTTTTCTCTTCAGCAAACAACTTTTAACAGCTCTGCTGGGTGCTTATTTGCAGTCACAAGGCAAAAGTTTTCCCTCTGCTGTTTACGACCCTTTTCCTCATTTCCGTGGCAGAGGGGGGCGGTTGGGAGCCCGGCGCGGGTGATGCTCAGTCGCTGGGTGTTATTTGCTCCGGGGACTCTCGTGATCCGCAGTCCGGCTGTACTAATGTTCCCATTAGCCGAGATTGCTTCTGCAGGGGGTGGCAAGGAGCAAAGCGCCTAGGAAAATCCTGCTTGAGCCTTTGATATTTTCTTTGTAATATTTTCCTCATCTTTCACAAGACACCAGTTTGACTTTGAAGTTATTTCCAGTTCTGTTGTTGTCATTACTTTGTATTTCTGCTGGGGAGCTGGATGTTTCTTACGGGGGAGCAAGGAGCCACCAAACAGCCTTTTTCCGTGTTCCTCATGCAGTCCTGATCTCTCGAGTCAAGCTTCCAGTTACTGAAACCACACAGCCTAAAACCACGAGGTATTAAAGCGCAGGCGCCAAATGCTGTGAGGCATCGCTCAAAGTTGCTGCGAGAAAAAAGGAAGAACAAATATACATATGTGGAAAATCATATATATAAAACATCCCAGGGAGAAAATTGCTGTGGACCAAGACTCTCTAACAGCCATAAAGCATAGTGGAAGGTCACATTGGAAAAAAAAAAAAAAAAAAAAAAAATATTGGTCTAAAATATTCATAGCATGGAATTGTGGTGAGTTTGGGAGGCTGAGATCAAATGAATGGAGCTTTCCCAGTGAAATTTAACAAAATTCCTGTTCCTGGGTAGACTGAAATTGCTTCTCTGGGAAGCAATGTAGAACTTGAAATGGAAAACTGAAAATGAGGAGCTGAAGGTTCTTCTCACACCTGCTACCTGGAGAGAATAGCTCCTTTGTAAAAGGGCTTTATATCCCTGCGATAATATTTGCTTTATAAGTGTGTCATAATTGCTATAATTTTCATTGTGATTAGCAATATAAAGTATATTTTAGAATATCCAATAAGGAAAGAAAATTTGAATGAACTTTTTTACCTTAGATGATTACTGTTAGAGCCTGGGAGAATTCCGAGATGATTCAGAGAAGCTGTAACGAGGCCTCTGTGCTTTGTCACCAAGAGCCGGATAGACCTCCCCGCAACGTCAAAACACGCCGGAAAAGTCACTACAGGTCTAGATCTGACCTTTCCAGTTCTGTAGTGCTCCAGTTCTGAACTGTGATTCAGACATTTCTGTAACACAAATTCACAGAGCGAGACACCAATTTGCTGTCATTATCCGCAGCTCCTTTGGTTCAAAGACCGCTAATGCTACTTCCCATTCAGCTCGTGCCTCGAAAATACAAAGCAAGGGCAAGAGCAGAGCCGAAAAAAATCACCGCAAAGGAGCACACAGCAGCGGTAACCGCCCAAACCCAAGGAAGTGCACCGAAACCAAACCAAGCAAAGCGTCTTCTCCATTTTTAGTTGTTTACGTGCAACCCAAGGGCTGTTGGGCCTCCAACCCACGCACCCTCACCCTACGGTCTGCAAGGAGCCCCACCTCGCCACCCCCACCGCCATGGCCTGTCCCGCAGGGATCACGGCTCTTGTCACCGGGGTGGCAGGTACCCGAGAAGGGACCGGAGAGGCGCGGCGGGATGCGCGAGCTGCGCTGAGCTGCCAGGTCAGCCCAGGAGAGGTCCTGGGGGAGAGGGATGCATGGATCTCCTCTGCCGTGGTGGCTTTGTGCATTTGGAGGATGCAGATAAGAAGGGCATGGAGTGGGAATGTTATGCTAATAGGAACATCTGCATACTTAAACCAGTGCGGAGCAGCTGGTACATGGAAAACAGCCCCCAGCACGCCTAAACACTCTGTAAATACAGAGTTAATATCTCCCGAGATCAATTCATCATTAATAAGTTATAAAAACAGGATTTGATGTGCACTGAAATGAAAATAGTGTGAAAAGAGGCCTGTTCTTTATTTCCATTTTTTCCCTCCTAAAATTCAGTGAAGTGTTTCTGGTGTGAGCGACTGTTCGCAGAAAGCACTGACTGCAGTTAAGATGTATTAGGCTGGCATCCACGCAATAGCTTGAAATGTATTTTCCAATAGATTTTTTTCTAAGTTGGGCGTATTAGGACTTGGTTGTAATTCATATAACAACAATTTTCACCATTAAGAATGTGTATTTAAAACTGGCAGCCACTGACATTTTAATAAGGACTGAACTAACGATTTCGGTAAGTATCCATTTCAGTTCTGGGGACTATTATCATCTGTCAGCAGACGTCATTCTGATTAGAAATTGTTGTTAGCAATTACAGAAAATAAATTCAAATTGAACCTAAATATTCCCTGAATGCGCAGCCCATCCCTACCATGCGCAGAGGCGGGTGCTGGAGGAGAGGGGGCAGCGCTCTGGGCAGGGAGGGGAGCCCGACCTCGCCGCCTTCTCCCTGCCTCCGGCCTGCCCTGGGATCACAGCCCCGGCTTTCTCACCAGGAGCTCTGACAGACACTTTCATGTCAATTTTTCTCCGAATTTGGAGGGATCTGGGATCAGCACCTGAACGTCAAGCAGCGAGCGCGTACCCAAGCTAACTTCAGACAAGTGTTTTGGAAAAAGCCTTGACCAAGTTCCACATCACAGCAATATTTTGTGTGACAACTACTTGGTGACTGTCCCCCTCCGCAGCCACCTCTGCCCGGCCGTGGCTCAGCCTCCTCCCGCCCCGGTACCTCCTCATACCACGCCGTGCAGCTTAGCACCTTGGCTCACACCGCACGACGATCCGCCCTCGCTCAGCACGCCCAGCCTTCCTGAATACGCCCCAAGGACATGCATGTCTCAGAGATGCCAGATAGCATCTGAAATGATTTTAAACACTTTGAGACTCCACTTACTGAGTCAAAAATTCAGAATGGTTACTATGATGAAACCTTCTCCTCTTTTGCTCTCAGACAATCGGTTGTGAACAGGCATTAGACATATATCACATATATCCCATACTCCACTTCTTAAGCCTCCTCAAACCACAAACTGGTGACGGCTTCAATAAACATCAATTTTATGCATCCTGTGAGCTCAGGGAAGCTGGATAACTCAGGGTGCCAGCCAGGGAGTGCAGGTGGCATTTTGATCAACGCTGTGTGCATCTGCAAAACTAAGATACTCCTCCGCGTATCTGGAGGTTGGTTTATTTTTTTTTTTTCCTGTTTCTCTCTTTCTGGAACGCTTTTATCTCACTCCAGAAATTGCCAGCAAAACTCACAAACAGTACAGCCCTGGGTAAACCTTATCAGCTGCCTTGCGCTCACAGCTCTCCTCCACACAGGTCACACCTGGAGAGACGAGCGCTGCGGTCACAGCCAAGGGCGGTGCCGGGTGTCCTCGTCCCGCAGGGCTTGGTGCACTGGAGACATACCTGGAAGCTTTAACTGAGCTCCTCATAGTAAGTGTCACTGTAATTCCAGGTGCTTTATCAGCTTACACTGAAAGAAAGAAATAATAGCTCCACTTGTACAGGAAAACCTCTTCTTTTTCTACCTTTTCCTGGGAGAATAAACTGATTAGGGGAAACTTTTCTGTTATCTTTCCTTTCATCCAGGATTGACAGCAACTTAATTTTTTTTACGTTTTCTTAAATTATTTTAGAACGTGGGAGGGCTAAGTTGCCATTTGCACATCCTTACGCGGCTGTTTTTCAGGACAACGTTCACAGGGCAGTATGGGAAGGTTGCCTGCCTCGCTCAGGATTCCGCCTGTGGCTTCGGGAGCGGATTTCAGGGAGGTGCTCAACTCGCCTGCGTGACCCTGAAGGCAGAGCGCGGGTTGCGTGCTGCCCTCCCGAGAGGAGCGATGCTGGTGGGCTCCCTGTCCTTCCTCGCAGTGCGGAACGGGTCTTGTGTGTGGCCGTGCGGCTGCGGAGCTCACACCCAAGGTCTGAACGCTGGTTCCATCCTCCCCGCACGGCAGCTGCCGGGCGAGCGGGCTGGCAGATGGAGCGGGGCGTGGGTGGCGCGGCGCTCAGCACAGAGGGCACCTCGCCAGCCCCGTGTCTGTTTGCTCGCAAGAGAAGGGCAAGAAGGATTTCTATTCAAGTGCCTGCGTGTTTAATACCTATTTTTTCCCGTCAATATAGGTAGTTATTGATGTGACTGGGAAGGAGAAATATTTTGGTCTTGCATCATTCTGGTTGGGCTCTGGCAAGGGTACGAGGGCCCCCAAACATCCCCCCCAACAGATACAGGACTGCTGATATGGAAATAACAGGAATTCCTGAAAGATCTGTGTAAGTGAATGGTGGAAAGTCAGCCTGTTCCTAGCAAGCTGCAGGTGTGTACATAAGCACAGGCAGTGCAATTATTTTTTCCATGCAATATGAATGGGACGTTTTCCTGGCCAGAAGCAAGCAAAATTTCTTCATGTATTGGGATGTCATACACTGAAAATGGGTTGTACATTAAATTACATTTAACATTTATTCTCTTTTCTGCTCTATCAGCTGAGCAGTGCAGCATTACATAGTCATCTTGATTGTCTGCCCTTCCTTAATCGTATTTGTAAAAGATGTTACCCAATGCTCAACCCTTTGTTAAAAAAAACAGGCTAAACCAGCCATCAGGTAGAGATCAAACAGAAGAGATTAACTGGAGTGAGCAATTAAAACTGAGTGTAAAATTGAAAGCTATTTGCCTTCCATGCACTAGTTTCCCTCACTGCACACGCTATTTCTGCTGGAGATGTAAAAGCTTCCGTGAGGTTAGGAGATGGTTTACCTTGACAGCAGAAGGGAATGAGTCCAAATGCCCCGAACGGTAACTGTGCCCTTATCCCTCCTCTCCACAGGGTATTTCTGGAGAACCTCTCAGTGACATCTGGCTGAACTTGTTTCCGCACCTCTGGAGCAAGTCCAGGATGGCAGAGAGCTCCTGGGACGGGTGCTGGCAGGCTGCTGTGCTCTGTGACGCTGCCTGTCCTAGGAAGAGAATAGTTAACCAAAAAATCACACCCTGTGCTGCACAACGGTTTTGCTTGACTGAAAGACCTGACCCAAGTAAATAATGAAAATCAGCCAAAAAATATTTATCATTCTTGTGAGGTAAACAATCCCAGTATACAAAACAATACAACTTTCAATAAACAAAAAAGGATTGTTAGTAATTTTTTGGTGAGATAACCATCATGTAAAGTGAGTTTAGTGCAGTTTTTCCAAATGCTTTCACAGCTTGGGAACTTAATTGCACGTTGCCCGTAAGGAAACGTTTCTGTGCTGAATTACCCACCACTCAGCCTTTCTCGCGCTTCCCAGCTGTCAGTTACGGCTCTGGACACCAATGTCAGCCAACAGCCGTCAGCTGCAATTACCGAGGTGGTTAAATCTCCTGACAAAGGATGTGGAGAGGAAACAAAAACACTACATATGTAAATAACAGAGTCGCTAACCCTCTTCAACTTATCTGCTCCAGGAAAATGCAGTGCAGGCTGCGAAGCAAGATAATGCTCCCTGTGCCAGCACCGATAGTGCTGGGTGGCAGCGTGTCCTTTCTGAGGGAAACAAGGAGGAACAGCAATCCAACATGTGAGCTATTTGAAAAATTGCTAGTAAAATTGTCTTGATCTGAAAGAAAACTTTTCCAGCTTTCCCCAGTGGCATTTTGGATGCTTGTGATTCTTTTCTTCTTCTGAGGAATTCTGTGCTTTGCCAACTGCAACTCATCCTCCTCGCACAGCCGCTGCCATGGCACCTGCTTTTACATGGAGATTCTTGGCAGAAGGGAGGAAACGCTGCCTGGAGTCACTTGTCCTCACTGCCTTCCATTGCGATGTTGTGCTTACTACAAGAGCGATTTGAATTTTAAATCCTGTAACTGAAATACAGAGACAATGCGGTAAATACCAATTGACCACTGTGTCACCTGCACATCTTGATCATTACCCTCAGCATCAGATCATCGTCTTTTCCGCCCCAGCGCTCAGCAGAGGGGAGCTTTCTGCTGGGCCACCTGAGCCCAATGGTCTAAGGGGGAAAGAATGAGCAAGAAATACAGGCAGTTACGTACAGCTTAACCCAGTTTAAAGATACAAAAAGACCCTGCCAGAAACTGCTGACTCGCTCTACACCACCTTCTGTCATAAAAACAGAAAATGGGTTTCTGAAGTTCAGTGGCAGGAACCAACTGATGCCAGTAGAGACTCAGCTGATGACCAGCCACCAAGCACTGGTGGAGATGCCCCCGCATAGAGCCCCTTGGGTCAACAATCCCATCCCTCACACCCCAACCCAGCCTCCTTGACATGGGCAGATGAAATTAGACTGACTGTCGAGATTGCTTTGTTCTGCAGGACCTGGCCAAACGCACAAGGTGAGACACTGTCCTGCCACTGCCCTGCCACCACCCAAGTCCTCCTCCACCCCAGCACTCTCCTTCCCTTCCATGATAAAATTCACTGCGCTTTTAAGGTTCTCCAGATTTAACTCAATCACATTCCCAGCGGCTGGCAGGAGAGAGCAGAAATAAAGAAATCAATCACTCAGAGACAGGCTTGAACCAGCGCCAGAACTAATACTCCCAAATTCTGGGAAGGGTGTCTTTCAATATTTATTAGAAAGGCACATTTTGTCAGATGCTTACAAGCCTGTTTCTCCCAGCACTGCCTTCAGAAGGCTCTTCCCCCGGCACAGAGGGCAATCCTTGCAAAGCCACCTCTGTGAGCATCGTAGAGGATTACTGTCCCCACTTCTGTGGCGAGAACATCCTTTGTGTCCCGGGGCGGCAGCAGCACCAGTGACCAGAGACAGGCTGCCCGCAGTGCCGCTCAGCCCATCTGAGCCTTTCAAACTTAGAATCATAGAATAGAATCATAGAACAGTTTAGGTGGGAAGGAACCGTGTTAAAGGCCACCCAGTCCAACCCCCCTGCACGGAGCAGGGACATCTCCAAGGGGATCAGGTCACTCAGAGCCCCGTCCAACCTGGCCTGGAATGTTTCCAGGGAAACATTCTTTGGTCAAACTTCTTTTTGCCACTCATGGACTTTCGTTTTCCCCCTCCCTCATTGCGGCTGGCCGCATTTTCAGACTGTTGAGCTGTGCTCGGTAACCGAAGAATAATTGAGGGCAGTGGGTAACAGCTTATTACCATGGGAACGCGGGTTCCCCGAGCAGCACCGATTAAAATTGAGCAGCATTTCAAACGGCGCGTCAGGTTAAGCTATTTAGTGCTGAAACGTACAGGTCAGCCTTCGGAAGCAGGGCTGAAGGTGCAACATTGCTTCCCTTCCTTTCACTCCTGTGCCAACCACTTCTTTAATTTACTCACAGCAGCACTAAATATAAACAACAGAGTATTTTAAGTTATTTAATCTAGTGTCTTCAATCTCCAGTTCAGTTTTCAATCATCCGAGTTACTGAAACAGGCAGTTCAGACTCATACCAAAACGAATTTTTCCATCCATTCCTAGTTGTATCTTTTGAGAGGCTATTTTCAGTCTTAATTAAAATCTATACACCAAAACTACCGTTTTCCCATGAAAAGCAACATCAATGCAAATGAAGTAAGTAGAAGCCCCTACCTTTCCAGCACCATATTGAACAGATTGATTCACGTAAGTCAATTTAAGACTAGTTTAATTCACCCACCAGAACAGGAACAGCCTTTGAACAGAACCCCTCTGACCGCAGAGCAGAAGCGTGGCGGGGCAGTGGCCGCGGGTTGGCACGGCATGGCGATGCTCCCCATCGCACCCCACCCTGCTCCCCATGCCGGTACCTTCAGGCTCAGGCAACACTCCCATCCACTGACTCCAGCCTTATCCCGCAGGATGGGTGTGCACAGGTGTCCTAACGCCAACGCAAGAGGACAGACGCGTCTCAGTGTGGGACTACAAGAACACGTCCTGCCACCCGCCATGTGCAGAAGCCACGTTCCGCAGCCACGCAGCCTCGGCACAGCAGCAGACCCAGACACAAACCTTTTCTTCAACTAAACAGACCCATCAGAAATCCAATTTCAATACAAAGTATGTCTTCTAACGCACCATGAGGAGGGGAGAAGGTCCACGGAGGAAAGCCAGGGCGGCTGCCTGAGTTGTAGGCAGGGTACTGGGAGGCACTGGCACTGGTTCCCCCTAATCTCAGGTGCTCAGAGTTTTTCATCCCGACCTTCAGACAGCAGCAGAGCAATTTGATAAATAGGAGCACACCGTTGTTTACAGCCGATCAGCATGAACGCTGCTGTTAGCTCTTGGCTCAGAGGGTCAGAATAATCACTTGGATCAAGATAGCTGAAACAGCTTTTAAACGTTTCATCCCCTGCCACTTCATTTTTAGAAAATAAAACCACGTGGCCACATGGAGAAGACAAGGGGCAATGGGTACAAGCTGCACAGGGAGAAATTTAATCTCAATTTAAGAAATTTTTTTTTTTTACCTTGAGAACAATCAGTCACTGGAAGAATGTCCCCAGGGATGTGGTGCGGTCCCCAGCTGGAGACTTTCAAGATGCAGCTGGTCAGGGTGCTAGATAATCTCATCTTTCCCATGAAAGACTGGACCAGATGATCTTTTGAGGTCCCTTCAAACCTCAGCTGCTCTAGCTGATTTTTAAACTAAATCCCTAACTTTGTGGTTTTTTCAGGAAAACAAAACAAGAGAGAGGCATAATCAATAGCTAAATAAGAAACAGGTCAGATCATTACTTTTAATATTTTACTCATTGACAAAAGGTATCGACTTCCATTGATGCTCCATAATATGTATTTAAAGAGCAGATGATGCTTTACAGAGTTTTTTGGAGTGCATTAAGAAGAACAATTCCCCCCATGACAGAAAATCTATTTTTGTTTGCTATCATTTTTTATTAGGAGGAGCACTCACATCAAAAAATGATGCATCAAAAGGCTGATCTCCTTTCTGAGCTCACAATTTGTGTACTTATGGAACAGTTCTACAGAATTTAATTGCAAATAATGGATTTTTTTCAGATTTATTGGTTGCCTTCATAGAATTTAATCAAAAGTAACATTTGTGCTACAGAATGCACAGCTAAAGATGAGGATTTTACACAGGATGTTAGAGATTTTTTTTTTTTTAAATCTGGAAAATACTAGTATACTACTTTTGGATTTCGTAACTCTCATTCTGCACTACCTTACGCAGTACTGATCACGAAACACCAACAGCAGCAGGACTATTTGGGCAATGTTATCCCAGTGCTTTAGTTTTGTCGTGCCACACCAGAAATCGAAGTTGCACAGGCAGTCGTTTATTGCTGCCTGTGTGGGACGGTTACGGCCCGGTCTGGGAGCCTGCCGAAGAGATATCGACAGGTAACGGTTTGAGAGGCAAACCCCAGCAGAAGACACCATCCCTGTCACTCAGCTGCAGTCCATTAAAGAGCCAGATGTGCCCCAGCGCAGGCTCCTCCACTCTATCCCATTATGGATTAAGTGGAGTCACCGAAGAAAATCATTAAGACTGTTTTGCTGTCCCATCACCTCCAAATGACTAAATGATTTACTGGAGTGCCTTCCCCTCTGCGGAGGCTGGGCCTGCCTCACATTTGTGATGTGCGGAAGCCTCTGCACTCACCCACTGAAATAAAAATTCAAGCTGGATTTCTCATTTCCCATGGGATATCTTAAATCTATGCTTCTCATTAGAAACTGATTTTTAAGTACCATCTTCCACATGGGTGCTGTGGTTTAAAAACAGGAAACAAAAAGATGTCTTAAATAGAAATGCTAACCCAAAATGAAAAAAAAAAAAAAAAAACATTTTCTCCAGTGTATCTTATAATATTCTTTCATTCATAACAGAACTTTGAGTTCTACCATATATCAAAACACCTTTTCAAACACTGACATGAAAGAAAAATTTTTCTTCTGAATCGAGTCACTGGAGACCTAATATTCAGAATATTAAATTAATACAGTGACTGTCATTGGTGTAATGGTCTTATTTGCCTGGCAGAAGAGCGAGCAAACTTTAAGAAAAGCAGAATGAAGAGAGCACTGCCACTGAGAACTAAGCACAGGGCAGGCACGCTCCTTTACCACGCAGCTGCCGTTGCCCAAACCGTTGTGTTTTGTCCGGCTTCTCTCGTCTTGCGTGGAGAGAAGGGATAAAGTGATTCCATTCAATTTATATTCAGCATCACTGTTCAGACCTAGGTAATTAACGCTGTTATAGATAGCCTTCTGCGTGTTGGTTAAACAGCGGCGTGACCCGGTGCACCCACACGTACCATGTGTGGGTACCGACACAGGAGGGTGCCGCGAACGCGACGGGAAGCCGTTTAACATGGGAGCAGCCCAGCAGCCTTCTCTCCGGGGCGGGCAGAATAACCGTTACTCTGACATTTGTGTTCTGCACGGCGGTTTCGCGTGTTACTGTTGCCCCTTTAGGGTCTCAGATAAGAGCAAAGACCCGGTGTTACCTGGCAGAGTGCAATACCCCTTCAACACGCCCAATCCGACGGTCTCGGCGCAGCTGTTGAAGACAGCGGCTGGCAGGCGCAGCACAGCCCAATCCTCCCTGCTCTTCACGCTCCTGCAGCTGGTTTTGAAAGGGGACAACAGGACCAGAGGTGTCCCAAAGGCTCGCGTCACCTCTTTGTGGGTTCACACAACTGTGCTGACACCGACGCTGGGAAAGGAACGAGCGGCAGCAGGTCCCTGCGTGCCTACGGCGTACGCACGGGCAAACGCTCAAACCAGGCATCACCCAGCGCATCAACACGCGAGTGCTAGGCGTCTGATCCAAAACCTGGGTTAAAGCACAGGAGATGGGGGAGGGAAGCCCCACTCAGCCATAAACATACCTGTCACAGGGAAATTCTGCAATTCCTGGCTTTCCCACTGTCTTTCCTAAGCTGGAAAATTTTTTGCTACACTTTTTTCCCCTCCTCAGAAAAATTAAGTACAGCCAGTGCACAGTGGTAATTAAATCCTATTTCTTCCATTTCTTTTCCAAAAGATACATTTTACAAATGGAGCTTGACTCAGTTTTAAATCATCTCCTAATAGATTTCAGAGGAAATTTAATAATTTTCTTCTATCCCAAAGTGACTCGGTGATGGAGAATAGATATTACACAAAAAAAGAACAATTTATTTATCTGCTCTTGCGCTCCCCGTGCTTTCATTTGCGTGTAAGCTGTTTGGCTAAATGGTGGGAGAGGGAGGACGTGAACGCTGCGCTCTCCTTGTTCTGCTGATGTAATGACAATGGGAGGATTATTTCTTAATTTCCAGTGTGGTAAGTGGGTAATTATTGTCCAATTAGACTTGCTATTAACCTCTCTGTATCTCATTTTGCCATCCATAAAAGGAGAATAACAGCGCTTACCACTCTCGCTGGGATATTGTGGAGATTTATTAGTTAATGTATGTGCAGCACAACGAAAATGAAAAGCACTGCGTATTGGCTAGAGCGTAATTATTAATAATGAATCGTTGTTAGCATTGTTAGCGTGGTTATAGCTTCAGAAGCTTGGTGTGGGATTTGAGGCCCGGCAATGGCTGCAGCCGTAAGGGTTTCTCTCATCAACCTTGGATCTTAAGCTTGAGTAGCTACATGGAGAATCTAGAAAGGGGGTCTAGTGAAACAGCAAAGTTGGTTTTAGTTGTCGCAGATATTAAAGCACTTTTTCCTTAAGTACAAAAGAACAATGAATTACACACACAAGAACAATATCCCCTTAAACTCTTCCTCCCTAAGCCCATCATACCTGAGCAAATGGCTCGTGTCACATCTTGTCCATGACGCCCTGGTTCTGTAGAAGGCGGCTGCGAGGTGATGGAGGAGACATCTGGAGAGGTAACCGGTGTCACCAGCCACAGCGGGACCAGAGCTGGTCAGTGACCCACAGAAACATGTGCTGCTGCAGCCGAATGAGCGGGAACAATGGGCAGGGAGGAGAGGGGACAGGTACAGTGACCAGTTACTTGCAGAACCCAAGCTATTCTATGATTCTATTACATGTTGGTTAAGATAATATCTTCTAAAATTTTATCCAAGTTTTACCATACCTTCTCTAGGCAGCCATTTGTGATGTATAGGGAAGACCGCGATGTCCTCTGAAAGACGTGTGGTGATGCCAGCAGCACTGCCCAGGCATCTGCTGAGACCTCGTCCCACTCCATCCTGGAGCCCCTCGGTGCTGGACAAGGCCCAGTTTTCCTATCAACTGCTTAATGCCCACGTACCAGACCAGGAGTGGATAACCCACGATGTTTGATTTGAGGAAGAGATGCCTGCAGGCACGTGGTTCCCCACGTAGCCAACTGCTCTTTTTCTCCTAACCACACAGAGATCAGCATCCTACGGCATTGCTGGGGCAGGGACCAATGGCCCCAGGCTGAAACAGGGCCATGAGGACATGGGCAGCAGTGGGGGTCTCAGGTGAGGCTGGTCAGGGCCCCCACAGCATGGAGAGCAGCATGGGACCACGTCTGCAGTGGTCTCTGTGCTGTAACAAATTGAAATTAAAGTTGGTTTTGGTTTTGTTTCTTTTTTAAACCATAGTATTGAGCAAGAGCTTGCAGCCAATAACGCAGTCTCCAGACAGGAGGCACTTCCAGCCCAAAAGGCCGCTGCCTTTCACTTGTAGCCTCGTGCCACAGACCGCCGCGCTCACCAACCCGCTTGTGTGGGCAGCTGCAGCGTTGGCGCTGATGAAGAGACCCCTCAACGGGAGCCTGTGCGGTGCGTGAAAGCCAGCTGCTTTCTGTTCCACTGTTGTAAATCCAGAGTTACACACTGCTCTTCCCGGAAAAACAGCTGGAATTGGGAGCACAGCCTGGGCTCTTTTCCCAAGATTAGCTGGGACGCGCTGTTCAGCCTGGAGCAGCGGGCAGCGGGGTCCTGGCTGGTGACGGATGCAGAAACTTCTGAGTCCAGTTCTGCTGCTGGTCTGTCATGAACTGGACCTACCGGTCTGCAGAGCAGTTACAGTCCCCAGGGTTTGTCGAGACCTCTTTTGTGCAAGTCTTTTGCTGTCTGAGAGACTACAACTTTGTATCAGTCAGGGATAATTTAATTAAAGACTACACCAAGTGGTGCCTGGGAACACACCAGCAATGAGTGCATTTTATCCACTAAGGAAAAAATACATTTTCAGAAATGTTCTTTCTTCAGCTCACTTCTCGTTTAAACACTTGGATGCCTTCCAGCAGCTCACTGTTGCTCCTGCTCCCATCTGTCTCACCAAGAAACACAAAACATCGTTCTGCTCCTGTACGTATGTGTGCACACACGCACACACACACAAATTCGTGTATCAACCCAAACGATGCTAAACCTTCCGGCATCCCATCTGATCCGTCTGGGGCGAGGGAAAGCAGCAGTCAGTCCCTTGGAGGCGTCGAACTGAAGCCCGTGTTGGATCGAGGTACGACGGCGGGAGCAGGGATGCCTCGTCCCCAACGTCACAGCGTGCTGCTCATCGATAAAACTCCTGGGTTACGGCCCAAAACCGTGGCAGCTGATTCAAAGTTCAGTGGCTTATTCCTTCCCACATACTGTGAAAAGACAGTTTCCACCAGCCGCAAAACCACCAAACCAGTATTTTCTCTGTGAATAAAAATAGAAAGAATAAACATTACCTGAGGTCTTGTGAGCTTTGCCGAGCCCAAAGAGAAGAATCGATCTGCCTTGTGGTCAACAGCCTCGAAAGAAAGCAAGTAGTGACTAGATAACCCTGCTCTCGTGATTATCCTGCCAACAAATCGCTTCAACAACAAGATCTATGGATGCAGAGCTGAAGCGCAACTGCTTCCCCAACGCAGGAGATTAGTACGGTGACGCATGCAGGTGTAGCAATAATGTGTTAATGAGTTATTGATTTTTTTAATTAAACTACTGGTATCATATTTCCAATCTAAATGAATGCATCATTACAGTAATTAATAGCACAGCAATAATGAGAGCTGTCTGAAGTTGCAATTAATCCACGGCACACGGTCCTCTCATACGTAACGGGCTGTAGGCCAGCAGCGCCGGCGGTGACGTGTACCTGTCTGACGGACGCTGCAGGGACCCCGTGCGGCAGAGCCACCGGCACGGAGAGCAGGGCTGCGCGGTGCCCGACGCCTGCACGGCCGCCAGCCAGCCGTCACCGGTCTCTGCGCCGCTGTTCTTACAGCCATTCTGGGAATCCATAAAAATGCAACCACTAGTCAAAAAAAAAAAAACCGAAAAAAAAACCCCAAAAAACCAAAACATCACCAAAAAAGAAAACCAACATTAAACTCCTCTGTTGTCATGGGGTTGTTTTGGCTTTTTCTGTTCTCCGCTTTCACAGCCTGGCCCCTCACCATGGAAGCCAGACCAGTGTGAGCCCCAGCTGAAACCCAGCCCTGGGGGGATGCTGCGCGGTCGGCGTGTGCTGCGCTCCCATCTCCCGCCATCCCTCCTTCCCCTTCCAGCTCAGAACGACCAACCATCGTTCATACATCCATCAATTTAAGGAATTTTATTTTTCCCCTGCTGATCATTCACATTTGAAAAGCATCCTCGCTAAGCCAACGCACCGTTAGCCCTTCTCCCTCCTGCCCACACCAAAACCAGCCTCAACTCGTGCGACTGGAAAGCAGCTCATTAATTTACAAGAGTTCTAGCTTTGCAAATTATTGCTTAGGACAGGAAATACAGACCAGTGAACATCTGAAAACTTGGTATTTTTAAGCACAGCATAAAAAACCCCTAAATCAAACTCACTTGTTAGGCATAATATGAATTATAATAACTAAGAAAAATATGTACCTGTGATCATAATTACAGAACATCTCCTGAAATTGAGGAGACTTTTTTTTGAGTGAAATAGAATGTTCAGGTAGAAATTTTTTAAGATAGTTTTTGGGGTTTTTTTAAAGAGCATCTAATTTTCTCTGACGAAGGAAGCCTACTGAAGCTATCATCCTTGGCTTGGGAATAGGGCTACAGACCTAGTTGCTGATGCTCTTCAAAGTTCCAGCCCTTCCACAGCCTCCACATGTTTTAATTCTACCTAAAACCTCACTAGCAATTTTTAGCCTGAACGGATTTTAGTAATCTTATCTGTGGCAAACACACAATATCAGACTCACCCACAGCTAGGACTTTCTGTGGCTTTTTCCAAGACTTGTTCTGACCTTTTTACCCTGGACGAACAGTGTAATAAGAAATTCTGAATTCTTCTGCTATAAACCAAAGAAAGAAATGTCCCAGCCGAAAACGGGAGTATTTCATAGCTCACACTGTCTTCGTGATGAAGACATCTCACTTACCTTTCCTTGCTGTGTGACAGTACCTGACCCACTGCAGAACCACGCAATGGCACTGATCAGGTACTGATGAGGCTGGCAGCTCACAGGAGACAGCGTACAGACAAGCAGGTGACTTCAGGGACAGGGAAAAAAGCCTAAATGATTCATAGGGGGTCATATAAAACTCAGCTTAAAAGCTCTTTTATTTAAACAAGTTGCCACTGCTAATAACATTATGTCCTTCTCAGGGAAAAACAAAACTGTTGTCCTATTTTAAACCAAGTGCTTCCTTTAGGGCTAATTAAGCTGACAAATAACACTTGCAAAGATTGAGCGGTTTAACTGATCACAACACAGCGATGCTGGGACCCTGGAGAAGAGCGATTGCTGCTGTGCACAGCTGGGAAAATTACTGTGCCCCCTCTGCACCGGGACACAGAATGAGAGAAAAATAATACCTCATTAATCTTCCTAATGAACCTCTTCTAAACAAGATAATTCACAATTTCATGGCACACATGGGGTTGCCGTGGAGATTTGCTAAGCTGCCTACCAAACTGTGAATCAAAGCCTACAGAAGCAGAAGTCATCTGACGGCAGCGCACTCACAAACCGACCCGTGGTCTCCCATTCCCGAGTTCCGTCAGTACTGCCCCAAAGCCAGGGCTGGGACAGACGTGCCTCCAGAGAGGAACGCTTAGGTTCCGTGATCATTGGACAGAGGATGCAGTCAAAGCAGCACCAACTGACAAACAGGAGAAATGACGTGTTTGAAGCCCAGAGGTGGGGTATCCATGCTGGCGCTGGGCATCTCCGGGAAGGTCCGCCGGCTCCTCCGGTGACCCTGCCGCTCCCAGGCTGAGCAGAGTGGTCCTTGGCCACCCCAGGACGTTGGAACAAAACGTAGTGAAGCCGTCCTGCCCACGCATCACACTTTCTACATGAAGGGAAGATGGTGCCTTACATCCTCCCCAGGAATAAGCGCCAGGCTGCGTTTAAAGTTCGAAATTAATTACTCGAGCCGTAGTACTGTTAACCGCACACCATCACAGTAATCTTCTTACATCCACAAACAAAGATTGAGGTCCCAACCTTTAACAATATTTGTATGTTTAATACTTGCTCAGAAGGACTTCTAATTACCTTTGGAGATTCGGACTGAAGTGTGTTCAGCTCCTAAGAGGAAGGTGCTACAGCCCAGTACAGAAGTACATGGACACGTTAAACCTCCTACGGGCTCAGTGACGTCCCAAACCTGCAGTCTTTCAGAGTCCACCTCGTACTTCTGCTATCTTTCGTTATTGAGTTTTAGAAGAATTCTGATAAAAATCTCAATAGTGAACAGTATAGGAAACCCTCAAGCATCCATAGGGTTTTGTATTTCTAAATAAAGAATATTATTCACACAAACTCACACAAATATCCTTAAGGAAAAGACATCAGGCAACACTTGTATGGGAATTTTCCACCTAGAACAAATACAAATCTTCATTGATAAGGATAAAGCAGAATCAAGTTATGTTTCTTTCCTTTTCCCCATAATGGAAAGACAGCTGCTATCAGATCAACAAGACATTAAGTAAACGATACTACAGCAAATACCCACCAATTCCCATAACGTTTCAATGCTGCATCTCCATAGTTTCATACGCTTCTCTTTCCTTTTTATTTAACGTTGTTTCTTTCAGACAAGGGATTATTAGTGCACACTGAAGACTTTAGTGAACAGAGAGGAGGTGAAAAAAACCAAACAAAACTCCATCTTCAAGTTTCCTGTGATCCAGCAGCTTTATCTTTAAATGCAAACCCGAGGCCGCTCTGCCGAACTCGCCTACCAGCTGCTCGTCTGCGCGTGCCAAAGCACCGACCACTGCTGTCATTCAGCATAGCCTGTGAGTTATTTCATTCTGCACATTTCCAACCTATTTCCAGTTTCTGTAGGCACTCATCAGAACTATCAGAGCCCAGGGAACCTCCATCCAAGCACCCTTCTTCTCAGGAAGCCCCGCGGGGCATGCGTTGCTGGTCCCGCTCTTCCGGAGCCACTCTCACTGCTTGCCCTGCGCCGAGCTCGTGGGGGTTTGGCTGCGCCCCCAAGGTCTTCAGCAATATCTGGGGAATTCTGCCCTTAGCATGGATCACAGAAATACACGACAACCATTTGAGGGGAGTCTGCATCACCACTGACACATCAGAGCTACTCAAAGTTCACACATCACATATTGCGGAAACTCCTAAACAGCAGGCAACGCCTCTGTTCCACATGAGAATCTCAACCACAAACTCCCTTCCACACTCAAAGGGTTAAGACAATGAATTAAGACACCACTTCTTTTGCCTGTGAACACAGTACTGACAGCACTAGCTCAAAAACTTTTAGCGATGTGCAGAAACTGAAGCCTGCTTCTTGTTAAAACTCTTTCACTTCTTTAACATTGCTTTCCCCCATGAGAAGTGTCCATGCAGACAAAGCTTTTACTGCTTTCTATGACACCACGTTCCTCAGTCACAGGAACCAAGGGTGGTGGGAAACTCAGCTTCGGGTCTGCGTTCACGTTCCAGCCCCCAGACGGCACCGGTCACTGACGCCCAGGCTGTCCCTGGCACTGATTAATTAAGCCTATCATCGTTTGTTTCAATATTGCCAGCCCCCTCCTAGCTCTTCCCTAACATAATCTGGTTATCTTTGGGCCTTGCATGGTTTTTTAATTATCATTATTATTTATATAGCACGATATACACAGATAAATTTAATCATGTTGTTTACATGAGCTAACCTGATAGACTCATGGAAAAATTACGTGTTTTGTACCCACTGTTGGCACAAATGCAATTTCTTTTCTCTCTCCCTCATTAACACAGTCAGTGTTTATAAAAGTCTGATGGTGCTGGAGATGAAAGTGTTTTCTCTGAAGAACAGGTAAACTATGGACAACAACAAAAGTTCCTCCCACCGTAATCCCTCAGTGAATGTGTTTCACTCAATCCCATCATGGAATGATTAGGTAAAGTAGCCAAAGAATCAAGTCCAGATTAAGGATATTTGACGAAGAGCTATTGGAAAGCCCAGACAAAGATCGTGCAGAAAGACAAAAAAGACATTACTGAAAAGCAGATTAAAAAACCTCAGAAAAAGCATGAAACCCAATCCTCCTGCAAAAAAGAACAGACCAGTGAAAAGAGGTGATGGCCAGAGGAGGTATTCGTCACTGCATGAGGCAGAAGAGCACAAAAGAGCAATTTAGATGATTTTTGGTTACCAAAAATCTAAAAATTTGAAGAAAATATAAACCTGAACCCCACAACAGGCAAGGAAAGGAAGGGAAAAAGAGCAAAACTTAAAAGTCCTTCTTGCTGACTTACAAAGTTATAAGAAAGGTCTCTTGCTGCTTGAACAGATGGGTCTGAAATTGTTCTCTGTCAGCAGAAACATCACGGACTGTACTTGCCTGGAAGGGACAAGCCCTGGTTGGGAGATGTACGAGGAAGACGTGCCACAACGGTACTCTGAGCGCGCCTCTGAGCAGACGGACCGCAGCTGATGTGCCTCCTGCAGAGACGCTTTATCTCTCCTTCCCCTTTTCTGGCCAACCCTTGTGCAATTAATTCACAGGTTACTTCTGCTGATGCACAGATTCAAGGAACACCAGAGCCAAAAATGAACAAAGACTCTTCCTCTATTATTCCAGCTCATTTGTTGAAGACATCTTACAATTTTCTATTTAAAAGGTCTGTTCAGTCATCAGAAACAAAGGGACAGATTTTTACCATATGTGGGTTGGCACTGACAGCCCTGGCTGCTCCAGAGGCCCAACGGTGGCTACCACACAAACATCTCTTGCAGAAAAATGTCTCTATCCCTCAAGATTTATACCTGTATGCTGCACAGCATGGACTTGAAGACACCCTTGATAAACACTTATGTTTCTGTATATTTACATTTTCCTTGGAAATCTTTCCCCTTGAGGCATTTTAATCAATTCTCTGGTGGAACACCAAGAGAAGGTCTTGCCTAGCTTGTAAAACTAAGTACAGAAACAGAACTTTTCCAAAATTGCCCATGCAGAAAACCTCATTAGTGCACAGATTTCCAGAAGTACAAGGTATCCACCTAGCTTCATCCCTTTATTATCTGTATACCAATGGAATAATTAAGCAGTTCTGCTGGTTCCCCAGAAAGAGGAGAAATACGTGGCTGATCTGACACAAAAAAAGTCAAGTAAAAAACTGCTGCGACTGGAGAACAATTAGCCAGCAGCAGCACAAATCCTTGTTCCACCACTATTCTATGATAGTTTAGGTACTTCTTTAATCTGCTGTCATTAACGCATATATTGTGACACAAAGGTACCGAAGACCTTAAGAAGAGACATATCTGTTCAACAAAGGCTTTCAGGGTGACACACTGGGACATAGCCAAAATGAAGAAAACTTAGCCGCGTATTGGCTGTCACTGCTGGGAGCAGCTCACTTCACTGCTGCCTCTCTTGAGGGACAGCAGAATCCCAGCGAGTCTATGGAATAAATCACAACAGATTATGAACAATGGAATGAAAAAAAGGCTGAAACACCTTTCTCAGTAGGCATTTTAAAAGTTGTAAATCAGAGATGAATTCCCTTGCCTTTGAACCGAAGGAAAACCATGCAGCTGTGACAGTGATCATCACCACGTGCTACCTATGGATGGGGTCAGGACATCGCTGCTTAATATACATTGAATAAACCTGTACCATGCCTTGGCACATGGTTGCCAAAATATCTCTGTAGCCAGCGCAGCGAGCCCTGCTGCCAACAAACCCCTGGGTCCTACCCGTAGGCAGCCTCAGCGTGTGTCATCCACCGCATCAGGAGTCTCCATCAAAACTTCATCAGAGCCACCAACCACCCCATGTCCGAATGGGTTCACGGAGCTAGCCACGGGCAGAAGCTCCTGCGTCCCTATGGGCAGACCTTTCCCAAATGACAGCCGCTCCATTGCCAGCTTCTCACTTGTCATTCCCAGGAGACCTACGAAATTCCTCTGAAGAACAAAAACTCACAGCCACACTGGACAGTAAAAATTACCGAATCAATCCCATGTGGCTTCCTACAGCAACCCCCCCTCTCTAAGGGACAGGTGCTTGCCTGTCCCTCTGTCCCGCAGGGAGACGACCCCACCACCTCTCCTTTTGCTGACACCCTCCTCTGTTCCTCAGGTGTCAGTCTCGCTTTTATCTCCCATTACCTCCGAAAATGAGTAATTCAGGGCAACTGCTCCAAGCCTTTGCTTACCCTGAAGTTTGTTTCCATTTCATCCCTGAAGGCAGGCTTTTGTGCCCAACGCTTGTCTGGTTTTGCCGTCAAAATGAGGTGATCTACAGACCTCTCAAGCCACCTGTTCACCACAGTTAAAACCAGTTTGATTTTTGCAGTCTCTCTCCACCCAGTTCTGCGTTTCCCACAATGCCCCTGCAAATACATCCAGAGAACGTTTACGTACACAACCTACGAGACCCTGTCTACATAACAATCCTCTTCCCGGCGTGCCTCGGCGATGGGCTGGCGCACAGGCACAATTTAGTCTGCAGTATTAAGGAAAAAGCATTGCAAACACAGTTAATGGAAATGCCCCTAGGGAGATCCTATTACAAGAACATATATGGAATTAGGGCGCTGATTATATCTCTAAGATAGGCTTAATTTCGCAGAATTGGTATGTGGCCCCATAAAATATAGTCTGGGAAAACAAAACTAAATTCACAGTCACTCCTTTCAGACAAAGACTGGCTGGCAGGCAGCAATGGATGAAATATTGTCTTCCCCTGCGGAATCCCCAGCTCTTTCTGATAAGCATGCAATGGAAGGGAGAAGTCAGATTTTAAGTCAGCGGGAATATTACTTTGGTGACTGACAGATCTAGCTCCAAGCATTTATTTTTTTTAAAAGCAGAAGAAAAACAGCACTTTTTTGTTTAATACAAATGACCACCTCTCAGACAGAGCTGATCATAACGGTGTGAGGGGACAGAATCCAGCTGGAAAGAGCAGCACGCAGGCAGAAGGCAAGCCCTGACCCACAGGAGAGAGCAGTCCAAGCAAGATGGGTTAGCTTCTCATCCCAGGGTTATTTAAGCTGGGTAGTATTAGAAGCAGCAGTGGGTGATGGAGAATAGTTTTTTGTTGTCTGTTGGATTATCACTCACGTACCTGGGTCACGTAACGACAGTTTCCCTGAGCAGCTCTAATTAGGCACCCATTGCTCACCATATGTTCCAGCTTCGCAAGGACAAACCTACACGCAGTTTGCTCGCTGGGCACAGACTGGCTCTGCTCTTCGATGTGTTCTCTAGAGACTGTGCAAACCTCTGCTGCGGTGTCTCTCTGTACAGCAGGAGAGTCACAACTTTGTGAGGTGACAATTGAGAAGAAATCCAACAACAAAAATCCATAATGGATATTCACGTAAAGCGTATGATCATTGTGCCAACGCCTGTGCCAGCATTCAGTTACTAACGCAGGCTTTAAACACAGGAGAGCATCGCTTGGAGGATAATGAAACTTCATGAGGAGAAAGAATACTGGCTTTAAAGGTCTAAAAACACAGACACTGTTTTCAGACCAGCTGTGACTCCTCTGCTTTGTGGAAATCCAGGTTATGATTTCCAAGCACATCACAACCGTGATTACATTGATTGGATTTTGTTATGTTTCTGTAATTTTCTGGTATTAGATTCTATTTAAAAAAAAATAGAGATGTAAGGAGAACCTGAAACCACACGGAGTGGAAGACTTCTGCCTAACGGCTTTTAACCCACGGCTATGTAAATTTTGGACTGGATGATCTATGACATAATGAGATCTGTCAAGCACCAGTCATCGCGCTGTAACCGAAATGTGAATAGACAGTCACATTACCCAGCACGCAGCAGATAGATATAGCTATTAGAGAAGAGGGGAGAGGTGACAGAAGTGTCCCATTCCATGGTGAGCAGTGGTCACATTTCATTGTAATGCGAGCGAGAATCATCTGGCACTTTAATCAAAGCAGCATCTCCCATTCTGAGAACAGATCGCCACGGCAAGAGGGGCTGCAGGATGATCCGTAACACCCCGCACCTACCACAGCCGGCAGACAGCATACATTTGACTTCCCTTTGGAAAGCCATCCTTTCTGTTCTGCCTTCACTGACAATCTGAATACGTATTTTAGACAGCATATTCCAGTCTTCTGCATCCCGTCTCTCTCCCTCCAAACTATTTCACAACACTGGCTCCATGTCTTTGCCTTTTCCAGAGACCTTATCCTGCAGAAATACATAAAAGCAATAATTTCCCTTCAAAAAACTCCACAGCTCCGGTATAACACTTGGAACAAACTAACTCATAATACTGATTTTTTTTTTTTTTTTTTTTTTCCTTTATGAGTGTGTCGTGGTTCAGCCTCACTCATCAGCTAAAATACCACGCAGTCACTTGCTCACTCCCTCGCAGTGGGAGGGAGAGGAAAATCACGAGAAAAAGAAAGGCGAAACTCATGGGTTGGATTAAAAACAGATTAACAGAATAGCAAAGGAAGATAAAACAGAGAGGGAAAACAAAACCAGTAAAAGAATAAACTAAGCATGTAACTCACAGTACAACAGCTCCCAGGGGATCCTGATGCCCAGCTCCCTCCCCAGCAGCCAAACCCACCCCTCAGCACCGCCCCCACTTTATACCCTGAGCAGGATGGCCATGGGATGGACCAGCCCCTGGCTAATTTGGGTAACTGGTCCCAGCTGGTGGCTAATCAGTGACCTGTCCCAGCTGTGTGCCCAGCTACGGGGGCCACCAGCTCCAGCTCCTCCCCCAGCTCAGGTGAGAATTAACTCTGTCCTAGCCAGAACCAGGACAGGGTCTGAGTTAGTTTTCTTCCTAACGAGTATTTAGCTCCCTCCAGAAGTAATTTGATAAAGGAGGTTAAACTTCTTGTTATGCTATTCACCCATATACAGTCCACTCAATATTGGGCTAAGCGTTGTTAAGGATCAAAAGACAACCAGAAAACAGCCCCTAATTCACTTCGGAAAGGAGGAGAGAGCGTTCAGATTGACTTGCTTATTTCAAAGCTCCTGCATCCCAACTTCATCAGTCTCGTACACCATCACTTGCCCATGCTGACAGCACGTACGGGACGCTGGGGCTACGGGAAGGCACCATGGCATGTACAGAGCTCGTTATCAGATGGATGGCTTCCAAATGCCATTACAGAGTGTGGGGCTCCAGCAGTCATTTTTCTCTCAGGGTGTCCAAAATGCATCTTTAAACCAGTAAGTTAGTGACAGCCCCCTCAGCTCACTGTCAGAGCACACATAATTAGCACGATCTCCGACACAGAGAGAAACAACTCCACAGGTCAGAGCACCGGCTCGCCCTGCCTCGTGCCCCAGGGCCTGTGCGGGATGAGAGAACGCCACGAAAAGCGAGTGAGGCCAGATGCGAGGTGGTCCGGAGGGGTCTGCACACGTGTCCCTACGCACACCCCTCAGGCGTGAGGAGGAAATTCGGACGGGGCACTGCACAGTGCCAGGGGTGGTTTGGCCACGACCACTCCCTTGCGGAGGGGGAGGATGGGGGCATGCAGCACCCCAAATCCTGGGTACTGGCAGGCCATTCTCCATGCTCGCTGCTTGCTGTCAGAACAGACAGAGTTCAGCCCTGAGCACCCCTAAAGGCAGCAAACTCCACTTCCTAATACTTAAAACTTCAAAATTAAAATATTTTTTGTCCAGCTCCAGCTGTGGCTGCCACAGCAGGTCACTGCCAGCCCTCCTGGATCAGCCCTATTCTGCTCCTTTTGCCTTCAGCCTCTCCAGGCTTAGACCACAAACCCACAAACTATAGCTCAGTCTCTGCTTTAAGCAACTTTTTAATACTTGGAGATTCATTTTTGTACCAATTCAGTTCAGAATCATTTTTATTTCCCACCAAATAGAAATAAAGAGCCGATGCTGGAAGCAGTACTTCGCTATTTCCCAAACGCAGCACGCCCCATGGAGCCAGCAAATGAAGCTAAAGGCACCCCGTTACCCTCTCCGCCGTCACCGTGCCAGCTGTGAACCCCGAGGTTCCCCGTGCAGCGCACGCCCACCGGGCTGGAAGCGCCCGCGCGGCTCACCCCGGCAAAACGCCAGAAAAGCCAGGTTTTGGGGGATGGCCGTGTTTTCATGACACCTAACTATTTCTGTTAACAAGCACACTCCAGCGAAACAGATTGAAGTGAGATCCTTGACCTGCTCTATCCACAGGCAGACAGTCTGTTGGAAGAATAAAGTCTATTGTAAAATCAATGCTACGTTCTCCTGCGCATAATTTCTCTCTTTCATTGATTACATCACTAAAAACGGTTGAAGTGCAGCTACAAGAGAAAGATCTAACATTGGTTAAAAATCCACGTAGTAAAGAATGTTCCAGATCCCCAGCTGCTCGATGTCAAATGTTGTCTTGTAAAAGTCCTAAAATTACTTGAAGTATAAGTTCTGCATTTTTTTAATGCAGTGCAAAAACTTGTTTTCAGTTGTAGCATATTTTATGAAGTAACTGCATAAACATTAAATTAAGCTAAAAAACATTTTATAATAAGCAGCATCAAAAATCCTACAGATTAAACCAATTTTGAGCAAACCCTAGCTTACAAGATTAGGTGATCATAATATTTGCACAAAGAAAACACCAAACTTCCTGTGACTTCATTGAGAAGGGTGGGGAAAATCCAATTTAAAACTGCTATTGAAAGCTAAAAGTTCCAGAGGCCATTTAGGACAGAAAATAAATCCCACTGTGTGTTTCCCACAAATCCCCACCCACCTGGAGTCAGTTTGGGAGAGCCCTTTCCTCGTTTCCTGACACGTGCAGTCAGTTGTGCATGCTCTCCCGGGAGGATGGACGGACACCATCCCCTGTGCCCCTCGGGAATTCCCAGAGCCCGGAGAGGCAGCAGCAGCGCACTGAGCAGAGAAACACGCAGCACCGCGGGACCCGTCGGCGCCTGTACCGGGGCACTCACAGAAGGTGAATCGAGCATACAGAGCTATCTCACAACACTTCATTTTCTTAAAGTCTTCCAAAAGCATGCTGTTTGCTTAGACAATAAATTACTGCAATCTATATTTTTGTTGCAAAAATTTGAAAAATCATTGCCTTCTGTAAAAGTTCTCAGGCTGAAACGCATCTGATAGGTATATACCATCCACTTATGATTTTTTTTTTTTAACATTTTTAAATTAACGTGGGATTCAATCCAGTACACAGCAATCAAAAGATCACAAGTATTCCTGGAATCACCACTGCCTAGGTGGTTGAAGCTCTGTTGAAAACTTACAGAATCACTAATATCAACAAGTGAAATAAGAGGCGGTTAAAGTCACCACAAGCCTCTGCAGAGCAATCTGTGTAAATTCCTCAACACAGATTCCTGCCTCAGCACCCGCAGTTAAACATTCTGGATTGGATTTGTTTTGTGTTCTGTCATCATAATCAGAGCTACACGGCTGCAATCCACCACAACAACGATGTTCCAGGGTGGGGAATTACATCTCTGCAAGTTTCATAGTTGCCTTTTTATTGCATTCTTAAAGTTTCTAGAATTTCTAAAAAATGGACATTAACATAACGTTCATAAGGAATATTAACAGGTTACAGCGGAGCAATCAGGGTACCTGCCAGCCTTGAGATGTGCCAGGGAGCACCCACACCAGAGATGGCATTTGCAGGGATGACAACGCTGTAAAACCAGGCACCAAACCACCCCACCAGTCACAGAAAACGCAGCTCCGCACCGCCTTCACGGCGTGTAACTCCACGGAGCCACGTACGGGACTTCACTGTAAACAAAGGTGTAAACCTAACACTTGGATCCCAATTTCAGCTTCATTAAATGATTTACAGGTGTCCATTCTCCATAACTATCTCCCAGCCACCAAAGCACACCATGGTACGATGGGTAGGACGCCGTACGTGAAGCGCTGCTCACAGACTAACGCCGGCTCTCTCTGTATAGATACTCTGGGCGCGGCACGAAGCAAACGCTTCTGCCTGGATTTGCTTTTCTAGAAGGCAAGACCAAGCTGCCGCCAACTCAAATGAAAAGTTCTGATCCCATATAAAAATACTGGCAGTTTTTAGGTTCACTGGGCTCTCCCCACTATAAACCAAGGCTGTAGATTTCCTAGCAAAAAGGATGTCCACAAGACCAGACCAAAGAACATTTTCTGAAGTAGTTGGCCGAGAATGAAGATACCAGGAAATTTCACTTTCCTTAAAGTGGCAACATTCAAACAGCATAAGAAATTACATAGTGAACTTAAGAAGTTCGGCAGCATTTTTATAATTGAAGAAAGAGGAGAGGATGAACCTGGAGAAATACCAGCTGCACAGACTATAATTCCCCCGCGCGGCGAACGGCGGGCACACACATCAGCACAAATCAGCCCCACGTATCTGCAGGGCGGACACCTGCCGTACAGCCGCCGCGGCAGCGCAGCCTCTGACCGCGGGGTCTCACACATTTTGGCCCCTGTGTACCTGCGATTCTCCGTTCATCTGCTCCTGACCAAAACAAACCCCCCACCCTGAGTGCGTGTTCTCAAGAGATTCTTAACACTCACACTAATTAACGCACAAATCCTCGCAGGTGAGCTGCTTCCCTTCCCTCCTGGGAGCGATGCATTCAGTCACCGCCAGCAGATGTATGTAAGTAGGGGAGCAAAACAAATTATTTTTATTTCTGCTCCACGCATCGCTGAGTATTTTCAACTCATTTTTATGCAGAAGTTTTTGTATTAAAAAAGCTATTCACTCCCATCCTATGCACGACACTGTGCATTTTTGAAAATGATTTAAATTATGCTGGAATGTTCCTGTCTCTAATGACCTGGTAAGCGGTGCCAGCCTATTCTTCAGACATCTGTTACTGGGGGAGGCCCGCACAGAGAGATGAGGCATTCGGCTCATGCACCATGCCAGCTCGTGTGCAAGCATGTTCCAAAGCATCAGGGCGTAATTTGCACAAATGAGGATCCTTGGGAGTTTAGTGCCTGATCTAAGAGCAGCTAAATTATTATCAAAACATAATTGCCTGTCTTTAAAGTTCTTGGTGCTTAAAACAACATTGAAGTCAGCCACTGAGCTTTTTCCAGCGCAGAAGCCAGTGGAACCCCTATCTCAGCAAAGGAATTGTGCCTCAGGGCGATGAGGAGCTATTCCCTTGGACCCACACAGAACCAAGTCACATTTACACTGACTGCGCGTGGACTTTTGTGTGGGAGAACTCTTGGGCAGCCTTGGAACTTGAAGAATTTCACACTTGTGTTCAATGTCATATTTTAATCTCCCACGCCAAGCTCCCACCAAGCTAGCCCAACCTTCTCCTCAGGGAAGGGTCAACACTGAGTTCTGACGAGGTTGCTTAGAGCACCTGGGTCTCAAAAGCCATCCAGAGCAGAGACTCCAGAAGGCCCCTGGGCCAGCATTCAGTTGTCCTCATAGCCAAAATCTCCCCTCCTTCACTTTATGTCGTCTCTCCTCCCTCAGTGCATCTGCACAGAGCGCCTGGCTTCCTCATCTTTGACCTCTTCACAGTTACCAGGAGGCTTCTGTCAGATCCCGCTGAAGCCCTCTCCTCTCCAGGCTAAAAAAGTCCAATTCGCTCCACCTCTCCTCACAGGAGAAGTGCTCCTATTGCCTGGGAACATTGGCATGCACACAGCTTATTACATTCCTGATTTGCTTTCCTAATAATCTGTTGCTCAGCCAACTTTGTTCTGTAACCTTACAACTTCGAGGCAGTGGAGCACGCTAGCACTTTTTTTTTTTCTTGCCTTTTTAGAATAATCAACAAGGTCCAAAAACCAATAAGGCTGGTGATTGCATAAATTACCATGTCCTCATGGAAAAGGTTTCAGAGTTACTTCAAAATGACAGGTTCCAGGCTTTCCAGAAATCTGCACCAATATATTTCTTCACGCCCAGAATGGGACGGGGTCATACGCTCAGCTGATGTAAGCTGTCATAGCACCATTACTCCCATGGAATTTCTTTATTTCTTACTCCAGCTAAGGATGAGACCAACAGTTGCTTGTAGGATGCCAGCCAGAATTTCAAATCACAGGCTTGTTATTTTGGCAGCTTATCTCTGTGTACAGAAACCAATTATTGCTGGAATGCATTCATTTTTTGTTCAGCTTCATTTTAGACATTTAGCAACCCCTTCTCTCCACTGCTGTTCCTAGACTGTATAAAGGACACCATAGCAGAATAATGAGTAGGGATCATGTTGGGAAAGAAAAAATGTGGGCATTTTCCTTTGAGCATTAGCACGCAGAAATCCTTACCTAAATACCAAAGGACACACAAGTCATCTGCTTACATGCACTAAACAAGAAAATCCCACATTCCTCAACATCATTTCTTCAAGTTTCTGTTCTACTCAAAAATTGCCCAGTCCTGACCTCTGGAAATGCAGAGCTTCAAAGAGGTTGCACAAGGAGAAGGAAGGAGCCCTTCACGCCAGAGGAGCGATTGACCAGGCTGCTCTGAACCACAGAGCCAGCTGCAGGTGAAGCACGGTTAAATAACCTGGCTTTCACTGATGCTCAAGGCACTGCTGAGTTTATTCCCTGAGCTCCTTGTCAGGCAAAAACCCACAGCCATCATGGCAGAGAAACAAAATCAAACCCAGACAAAAGTCTGAGGATTTATAAGCTTTGTCCTCCTCTCATCATTCATTTTCACATCTGGGGACGGGAAGGAAAGATCTAAACAGCATTTGCAAAAGTTTCATCTCTCTAACTTTATCAGTCTGCCACGTTCTTAATATAATAGAATTTCCTTTCTTCTGGACTTCTGTGAAGTCTGATGGATCATACCCAGTGCAACTGAACAACAGAATTAAACATTGGCGGAGCTCAGTTGGTTCAGCTGCACAGTCCCTTTCCTTCCCAAGAAACTCATTTTTTTCTGGGACTTTTCATTTTCAATTCAATCAAAGGCGCAGAATGTTTTTAATCCATCTTGGATGGAAAGTAAGTAAAAGCCATGCTAAGCAGACAATGTTAATGCACCATTTTAGGAATGTTTGCTTCAGCAGCTGTTGTTTGAGAAAAGGTCCAGAAAACTGGTTCCTGTTCTGACCTTTGGCCCAAGCTCCCAGGATGAGCCTGCGTCCTCCCCTTCGCTGCCTCTTCTCTCCCCTCAGAGCTGGGTGCCGAGTACTTTGGGAAGACCACGCTCTCTGTGCCCCGTAGGAGTGCGGACGGGCAGGGCGAGACGCAGAGGTGCGAGGGGTGTGCCAGTCAGGAGCCTGGGGAGGTGGGAGACATTTCTTAGAGGGAGAATCTGGGGCTGGAGAAAGCTGTCTGGATAAAGAGCCTGACCTGATCTTTTCTGCTCAATAACAAAAAATGACATGTTTGATTCTCAAGTCCTCTTTTTCTTTTTTCTTTTATGTGTGTGTGTATATAGATGATACAGTAGAAAAACTTCCTTCAAAAATATTAAGCTTATGTAGTCTGAACTGGAAGTGTTCCTACGAACTCTAGACCAGTCTGGTTTGATGCCCAAATGCTTGGATCTGTTTGGATCAGGGTGGTTCTGCAATTTAAAACCAGTTCTACCAATTTCTCTTTTCTTTTGCTCTATTTATATGCAACTACCCATCTCCCACCCTTGAAGAAGAGGAGGGTTGCCTCATCATGCAATAAGCCAGCAAGAGAAATTAACATTTAGATGCCAATTACCATTACGTGAAGAAGTACCCGAAAGGGGGGATAGTTCAGCTGTGTCGACCAGCCAGACAGAAGCAACTGCACAGAGCTCGGACGATGAGAAGAGCAGGAGGCTGCCCCCTTTCAGACTGGTTTACCAGAACCAACACACGGCGCCGGCAAGCACAGCGCCCGAGCGGGCTGGTGGATAACGCCCTGCTCACGTGTCCTGCAGCGATTCTGCCCTTCTGCTGAGGAACCGACCCACAGAGAAAAGAGAGGGCACAGCTACGAGCTTTACCTGACATCCTGCTTTACGCTGAAACATAATTCAACATAAAGTTCACCCTTGGAAAAAGTCATCTTGTCAGTTCCATTGCTGCCAGTACCATTAGTTCAGTCACTGTCGAGCTGGGAAGCCCTCTGCTCCCCGCACTCAAATAGCTTAGAAAGAAAAAAATCTGTGAAACACCTGAAAAATAATGCACATATTCACCAAAAGGAAAACTAGGCACTATCTACACAAAACAAAAACAGAGGGAAAGGTTTTCCTGTCCCATGCAAAGTCCCTGAAACTGTTCCATATGACACAGCTGAATGAATTTATCAGTGATTGACATCCTACTTCTGATTTGAAGTGAAAACCCTTAAATTGTGTGCTAAGTATTCATGTTAGGAATAGAATACCAGTTTAACCACAGCTTAAATAGAAGAAAAAGGAGAGAATACAACACAGAAAACGACTAAACACACGGTTGGCATCAAAACTCTGTTCAAAATGTATCATGCACGTTGGGACTGAGCCACTGTCCATGGAGATCGATGAACGTAACCGCCCACAGCTCTCTGCATCCTTGCCACACAAGACCAGAGCTTACCAACACGTGTATCAGCAAGGTCTCTTAATTTTACAGGGATATGTCGTAGTTCAGCCCGGATCGGGACCAGACTACGCAGTCTCTCTCTCACTCCCCCCCACCCTCCGAGAGAACAGGGGGAGATAATAGAAGAAAAACGGCTCGAGGTTTGAGATAAGGACAGG
>JAAGAY010146366.1:0-98663 GCA_011801015.1 Ardeotis arabs
TATATTGGATCTGACAGTTCTGTTAAACCATTTTCTTTCATTTTGCTAGGTCATGACGGTTAATGCTGCTAAAAAATCTCATCACTGCTTTTGATCACTGTATTGTCTTCTCGGTATTATCAGGATTTTGTAAAGGTAAGCACTGGCTGGAATGACCTATTAAAGTTACAGCCCGTTGAGCTCCTGGCTTTTTTCTCACCACAATAAAAAAGCGAAGGAGTGCAAAGCATAAATTCTACTTTCGGGGTTATATTTAGTTGTGCAGCTGACATTTAGTGGAGCAGTCACTTCAAGCCCGCTTTGCATCGGTTTCGCTCCATCTTTTTCACATCCTTGAGTTTCTGAAATGGTGCTGGAAGCCACACCGTGGCAAATGAGCCCAATTAGCGGGACCAGGAGGTGATGTCCCGGTTAACCCCCACCATGCCAGCGGCACATCAGGCAGCTGCTCAGGATTGTTAAACAATTCCCATGATTTACGAAGCAGACTCCATCTGCAGATGAGAGGCGTTGAAAGCATTTCCATTCCCTCTCACAGGCTCCTGGCAGGGCGGCATGTATTCCAGACCCCCGCAACACCCGGCAAAGCACCGGAGGACAGTCACAAAGTTAGGCAACTATGTCAGGCTTGCTGCAGTTCTCACGTCCCTCCACCCAGGTCGGTGTTTCAGTCACTAGGACAGATTTTCTTTCAGCTTAACATGGATCAGCTACATCGAAGCCCAGGGTGCCTTTCTTCATCCTCTGCCCATTATTCTCCATCGATGCTTACACCAAATTCATCACTGTAACGTCTAAGGATATAAAATATTTTTCAAATTTGCTGTTGTCCAGCATTCCTTCGGGGGACAGGGGAGGAATAAATCAAACAGAAAGTCCTTTGTAAACCTCCTGGGGCTCTTCTTGCCACGCATCATAGGGCCACTACTCTGCAATCGGATCAACCATGATGATTTTCACTGCTACAGCATCAAACCATCGGTCCTCTGACCCAACAGACCAAATTGTTCCCCGATGTGCATCCTGCAGTCGGTACAAAGCACCACCTTACCGCGGCCTCCCGCCCTTTGGCAGTATACAGCCACGGCAGCTCAGAGGTCCAGCTGGTAACCTCCCATCATGCCGTGACACGACACCGTGCTGCTCAGGTGAAGCCGAGCCACGCTCTCCTCCCTGTGGAGCAATACATACAGACCAGCTGGGATCCGTTACCCCCAGGCCAACCGCGGGGCAAATCCAGCACCCCGACCTAATCCAACCTCCGTCCATCCAGCGAGTTTTCCCCTCAGAAGCCAGGAAAGGTTTCTCACACAGCAAATGCAAGAGCACTTTCTCCAAACTGTTCTCAGCGAGCTCCAGGGAGGGAGCAGACCCAACGTGTCCTTCAGCAGCAAACCAGCTCCCTGCAGTGGACAAAACCAGAGTGAGGAGCCAGTCTAACTCCCCCGGGATGGAGAAACATACGTATGATGTCAGTTTGAACTAAGGCATCGCAGCAGCCCTTTGCAGAACTTGGCGTCTCTATGTCCTGCAAGTCCTTCCTCACCACGGTCCATGTGACACGTACCTGCAGCTGGAGAAGAGGTGCTACCGTCTCCATAAATATGAATGGCAACCCTCTATACCCAGAGGCTTCTGTCTCTGCTGTCAGGACACTGGTAAGCCCCAGGGAAATTCAGGAATTCCCTACCCTGGCTTTCTGCGTGCCAAAACTCCCGCAACTCTCAACAAAGGATGATCGAGGGTGTTAACCCCGACGCCCCAGCTAACTTAACCCAAACCGTGTTCCTGGTACCCACGTCTGGAGAAAGAGGCCTCTCTTCCTTCCCTCTAAATGGCCACCCAGCATAAGTATCTCCCCGTAATAATTCATGAACAGGCTTCAAATGGTGCGGGCTTGGAAGCGGAGGTTGGCTCAGACACGATTATCCTTTTCACCAGGCTAAGTGAGAAGCGCAGACAATAGACACACAGACCAATAGATGCACTCTGACCTTGATGTTTCAGACCACCAGGCTGTTAAACAAGAGGCAGGACCCCTGTGGTCATGGGAACCTCCAGCATGTGTTTAGGACTGAAACTCTGTATTTATTGGTGAACTTTGCCTAAGCTAGCTTTAACATTGTTCAGGTGCATACCTACTTGCAAAATTTTATGCACTCCGTATACGCACAGACATGCACACACGCAGAAAGTGAGGAAGAGAAAGAGAGAACGCCTCACAACAGCTTTTAAATGACCGGTTAGCGGCAGCTACTGCCTGCAATCTTTCACGCATCGTCCCTGCTCCTTTAGTTCCGTTGATAAAGAAAAATTTGCTGCTGAGCTTGCTCATACTATCAACAGGTAAATCTACGCCCTACTGAAGACAACAGTTTTGGCCCAGGCTCCGTTTCCTAGGTATTCCGCTTGAAAAGAGCAACGTGGTTTCTGACGGCGGCGAGCGACTGAACTGTTGGTTCCCGTGCTACAGACAGTTCATCGGAAGCAGCCAGCCTTGCCAGGCTCAGCTCACTCTGTGCAGTTCAGAACAGGGCACCACGTGGATACGGAACAAACGGGTTTCGAAGGGCCAGTCTTCCAGGAGGATGGAGGTCCTGACGTCTAACTTCTATATGAGCTAGCAGATCTGTGCTAAGCAGCGAGAACGTCCATGAAAATCACCTAATTGGCCAATTTGCTCACTTATTGGTCTTTAAAGTGAGACATTTAACATGTGCTGCTATATGCTGATGAATTTTAGTAGCGGAGAATAAACCCTGTCCTAAAAAATAAAATCTATATCCAGATAATGCAGCCAGTAGCTAATGATTACAGTATGTGACACTTCAAATATTCCGAGTCGATGACATTGAGCTGGTCTGTCTTTATTTTTTGCTAAGGAGGCTGGCAAAAGAAGAAAAACGGTTGATCTACTAACAAGTTTAACACAATCTTGAAACAAATTACATTCAAAAGCTAGAAGCCTGACTCTGTTCAATAGTTAAATCATTTATTCCTAAGCTAAAAAAAAAATAATTAAAAAAAATCCTGCCCTGAAGTCATTATCAGCATGATCCTCTATTTGAAGTCTTGCAAAATGTTCAAGGAACGGCCCTTGTGATTTGGCCAAAAGGAAACAGCTCGCTCAGCGGCTCTACGCAGGCCAAAGAAAACGGAGACTCCCAGTATGAGAATATCAAATTATTATGGCTTTTGCAACAGGGGGCACAACTGTTAGTGGCCCCCTTCCTCTGATGGCCAAGCTATGCTCCTCCCTGCCGGGAGCACTCATTGTCATACCTAATATTTGCATGCTTTGATAATAATGAGATTGTCAAGATAATAGCAGGGAAGTTTCAGTAGAAACTCAATTTTCAAAAGCCAGCTGTGCACGGCCCCAGTCGCTTTTTCTAAGAAGATGTCTTCAAAAAGCAAAATTAAGCCTCGCTCACGAGAAAAAAAGAAATTATTCCCCTCCCCGAAAGAAAAAGAAGAAGAAAGGAAATAAGGGTTATTGGACAAGAGAGGGATGAAAACCACTTCCTGGAGAAATTATTTTTACATGAGTTTAAACTTCTTTTTGTTCCCAAAAGCATTTTGGTCAGTGCAAGCTAATAACACTTAAAACAGAAGAGCAGGTCTTAAATCAGAGAATAATTACCTTTGTGAGCTTTATTGATTGCACTGATCTAACTAAAAGAGTTTGGGGGCTTTTCTCTCTCATCCACCTTCTTGCATGACATAACCATTCAACCGCTCAAATGAGGTGGGACATAATGTGATTTTTGGAAAGAATGGTACTATTGTTGAAGTCCACAAAATCTGTATTTCTTAGGGTTTTGGCAAACTGCTCCTTTGTTCATGCAAAATAATGGCTTAAAAAAAAGGAAAAAGAAAAAAGTCTGCTCTCTCTTCCCTTTTGCCCTTTATCCCTATTTCAGACTATGTCATCCTGAGTTTTCAAGCCTGAGGGACTTTTAAACACTCGTGGAAAAGCTCTGCCAAGGGTAAACGCTGCGGGCCGAGCCCCCGTCGGACAAGAAGCCAAACCTCTCCCCTGTACGTCGGGAGGGCTGGCCAGCAACCTACAGCAGCGCAAGGACTGTGCTGTGCTAGCGTCAGGCAGTCTTCGTGAGACTTTTTGCTCACTTTGGCCTCGCTTTACACTTTAATATAGCTTCCTTCCTGAAGTTACCTGAATGAAAGTATTTTTCCCCAGTGTCGTACACTCCTCTCCAAGTCAGTTGAGACATACAAACCAGGTATTTGCCTCTGGGTTCAGGAACTAACCTGCTCTGAATGACTGCACTGAGATGCGCTGGTCTGTAGTCATCCCAGCCCCAAAGCCCTTTTCACCCAGCCGAGGGAGAGAGAGGATCAGAGTCAAAATGAGCCTTCCACCAGGACACTGAGTGATCAAAAACCATCTCAAGCCAAGCCAACCATCGCCCTCTCTTGCCGACTGCGCCACCACATCTGCACTTCAAACAGGTCTGTATAGATCTTCAGCTTAACTAAATTCAGAGTGCACTTCATAGGTCCGACACGCGGGTGATTGTAACCCACACTTCGGGTCATTTGCACAGAGCAGGGAGCGCTCATGGTGAGATCTGTATTCTGACTTTGTAGGGAAGAAGAAAAGATCAACTTCAGCTCTTGGGCCTGCCAGCAGAGATTCATTCACTGAGCCCCCTCAGATTTTTTTTCCTGCTAGCAGAAAACAGACTTCACAGGACAAGTGTCCATAGTGGCTTCATTCTTGGCACAAGTTTCAACCTTCCAGCAGCTGATGGGCTGACTTATCCAGGAGGTTCTGGACACCGTACGGCTTTCTACGTTTCCAGTCCTTTTAAGAAGCAGCTGGAATGCCAGCACAGAAATCTGATTTTCACATGGAAATGGGGATGTGTCTTTTGACTGGCTTGCGCCCTGTACAGTTATTTATACAGCAAGAGTGAAATGAGCATAAATTACCAAGAGGTGAAATGCCTTCATGACTCGCCTTTGCACGGCATTGCCGTCTGAGCAGGAATGACCACAGAAGATGCAGCACAGAACAGCAGCAAAAGCACACAGGATTGCCTGGGCAGAGCTGGAGCCTCCGGCAAGATCCACCGTAAAGGCATTCCTCGAAGATAACAGTTCCTCACAGCAGCCAGGAGGCTGCTGAGGGAGTGGCAGTCTGTAAAAGAAATAAGCAACAATAAGCAGAGATGTTAGATAAAGAAATAACAAAATAAAAAGTCAATTCATACCCTCACTTCTGCCAGCACTGCTTCCTTCAGAGAAGTTTGAAGAGCAGATCACAGTGGTAATAGTTCATCGCTTCCTCCCGCTGACCGATCCGGACAATGGTACCCCACCACCATCTCCCCTGTTAGAAGACAACAAAAAGACAATGAAAACATGTTTCAAATGCTTTCAGGTTTACTCTACAGTTCTAGTGGGGTAGAAACAGACATTTATTTATGCAAATGTCTCAGCAACACAGCCTCACTACTCCGATAAAGTGCTAATCCCAGGCCATCAGTTCGCTGCACACTCACCTGTTTCTGCCTTTGCCACTTCCGTGCTTTGGCCAGCAAGTAAATTTTGGTGTGCCATGCGTAAAGATATTTCTTTGTTTAATCTTGTGCTAAATTTCCCATTTGCAGCAAAAGAAATGAGAAGCATGTCTGAAGAACACATGCCTGCAACAGCAACTGCCCCACCGCGTCAACAGCCCCTTTCACCGAGCCACGCTGAGGTACAGCCCCGAAGTGCCTGCGTTAAGGAGCTTACGGAGAGCAAACGTGTCGCGTACATTTCAACGCACGTACAAACACGTACACATGCCGTGACAGATAATATATGTTCCGGAGCAGTCGACTTACTTGCAATGGGCAATTAAGCACCCACGGCAGACACCGATTAAAGGGAGATCTTTGTGGCCTCAAATTGACATTGTTTCTGTACTACACCTTCGCCCGTTGTCTGGATTCTCTGGAGCTGCATCACTGTAAAAGACAGCAGAAAAACACGTCTCTAATTCACTGCATTCAAGTCCGCATTTAAAACGGTGAAACTCGTCAAAATTCAACTTCTTATATTTTGCATCAACAGTGCTACTTGATGTGATGTTGTCCTTACAGGTGAGAAAGCACTCAACACATGTTCATTGCCACGGTATCATGGAACCAGCCCTTGGGGGTGCAGAAAAAAAAGAGCATCAGAAGCACCTTCAGTGTCAGCTGGGATCCCCGGCCTCCCGGCGGAGGCGAAGGGAAAAGCTGCGTCAACAAGCAGTACCAGAGGCATTGCTGTCAGCTGAAGTCAAGAGAGCGGGAAGAGCTTGAACTCCCTGACAACTTTACTTCTCTCCCTCTCTCGCTGGGCCTGTGCTCCCGTGCTTCAGGTCGGAACTCCTGGTGTGCCGCTCGCTCGCCCTCAGGAGCTAACAAGTTGACATCGTTGTGCCTTCCGGAAGGAAATCTGTCAGTAAAGCATGAAGAAGAAATCAAAGGGGTAGAAAGCAAGGAGCAAACCCCAATTTTTAGTCCAAACCATCGGATTTATACAGCATATAGGATCTGAGGGTTCTCCCGGCTTGTTCTCCCCCTTGGAGAAGCAAGGGAGCAGGCATTTTGCTGGGGGCTGCTCAGTCTGACAGGCCAACGTTGCCACTCCTGCCCGCACCACAAGTTTATCCTCAAGCTAGCTGCTCCGTTCCTTTGAGAGGGGCAGTATGGGACAGCGAAGGAGAGGGGGAAGCGGGGGGAAGCTTTTCTTTACACTTGTGCTGCTCTGAATGTGGACCATCTGTGCCCCCAGCTGGAGTGCTGGAGATGGTCTGGCACTTGAACCACACCATATTTACAGATCTAAACACAAATGGCTACTGCCTGATTGTTTCATGATTCATTAGTCAGACAAGCTCTCCTCTCCCGCCAGCACAGCTGTTACAGAGTAAACCTTTGTCACTTAATAGGCCTGATTATTACTTTCCATCAAAGGTATTGATCTGTGTCATCTCTACTTAAGGGAAAAGGGGAGAAGCGAGAAGGGGACCAAAATGTGTCAGGAAAACAAGAAAGGGGGGGCAAAAAAATTAAAAACCAATGCCATTTGTATGGTGACTAGAGGCACCGGTCAACGCGTTTCATCTCTCCTGGATGTGCTGTATTCATGTATTCATTTACCACGGTGGCGAGGTTACTCGTGGAGATGAAACGTCTCGCATGATGTGGCATTCCTTGCGCTGCACCAGACTGCTGCAGTCACACAATATGGCCATGCATATAACTGCTCGGCCAAATACACAATGTGAATTAACAAATAGTATTAAAAAAAAAATAGAAATCAATTAAGTCATGCAGCAGAAGGTAAAAATACAGGTTCATCTCTAAATAACGGGAGATTAGACAAAGAGATTGATAGCGAGGCTTCAGGGCGTCGTCCCAGGGTTAAGCCCTCATCCGCCCGAGTCAGCGGCGCTACCCTGATTTACACCAGCGCAGGAGCTGGCCCTTTTTGTTCAGCAAACGAGCTCGGGACAGGACGTGGTCCGTCTGTTACGTCACCGCGATGCAGAGCGTACTCACCACAGCTTGAGAGCTGCTGGTTGCTCCCGCGGCCGCCTGACAAGCTGCCACTGCAGCAATCGCAGTGTTATTGCAAATGCACTCACTCCGTTGGCGGGATGAGGCTTGCAACATCCAGCTCGAGAGTTTCACCGCCTCTCCCACTCACAACATTGTCATCCGTGGCACTACTGCTTCCCTGCTGTATTTGAGGTGACCCTGTACCCATCATTCCAGGTGAACGGTTCAGAGCCACGGATGCGGCTCTGGTGGCAGGCTCAGCTGTGGCAGTGGGGAGCGAGCTCTCCAGGAAAGATGGTTTCACTCTTGCCATTTTCCTTGCGTTTAAGGGATCATCTCTTCCGAAGCCAAATCCCAAAGCCCTTATCCAGCCCTCTTTCAGACTGAACAGCAGTCAAGGTCTGGGAACTACAGGAGAGAAAAGCAGCCACAGCAGAGACCGCTTGGCTTCAGCCCACGGAAGCACAACAGTGTCACTACTCGGGCCGCTGGAATCGAAGAGGAACAAACGCTGCGTATCTCCAGAGTCGAACGGGACATCTAAAACTAGCGTCAATGTTTTGAGTGCCGCGTTCAGTTCTCTCTCCCAATTTGGGAACAGTTTCAGGACCAACCCCAAAATTACTGCTGCTCAGCTATCCCAGAAACACGTTCTTTCCGAGCAAAATGCAATCTCCTTGTTCCAAGCCTTGATAGCTTTAGGACAGGGCAAGAAATCATCTTTTTAGCCCTTTTGGACCAGAGAAGTCCAGAACCCAAGCTCATTCCTATACAGCAGAGTAACGCCTTGGTTATATCGGCATGCACAGCTGCAACGTGCTCCGAGTAGAGAGCAAGGTCTAACACCAAACACGTTTTTACAAGATGGGGTGTATTTTCCATACGGCAACACAACAATTAACAAATGCACAGGTCGCTGGTAAATACTCAACAAAGGGGATTTTCTGGTTTTCCTCATGCAGCTCCTTTTCCCCCCACCAATACCTGAAGAGCAGTCTACAAATACACGGAGCTTTTCCTCAAACCAAGACTTGTGTTTTCAGAGCAAAGACATTGCCCTGGGAATACCAGCCATTTAAGGCAAAGCACTGTTGACAGAACGAAGGAGGAAGAGTGGGAACCTAAACCAGCGGTGTGGAAGACCTGCTGCAAGCACTTAGTTTTCACCCAAGCTTAGCCTGCCTCCAGGGCCATACCTGCTGTGTCCAGCCCCGGTTCGTAGAGCACGATGACGGATGCCGGCCCAGCGCGTCGGTGGACAGGGAAGCAATCGACACTCTCATGAGAGCGGCATACAGGCATGTGTGCGGCTAGGACCTGGAATATTCTCGTGCAGTCCAGCTCCCGCCCAGAGCTCTGAAACAGAGCAAAATACACAGCCTGAACCTGTGCCCCTCAGGAAACCCAGCCCTTCCACCCCAGTATTTCCTCCAGCCCGCTAAGACCTCATTTCCACCCACCCGCTCCCACATCCCCAGGCATATGCATCTTCACCGGACAGCAAGAAAAATCAGAAGACTGCGGCACACAGCACCAAGCGAGAGTTGTGGCACACACAATCCATGGGAAAGTGTTGCTTGGCAATACTGCGTGTGCTCAGCTTCCCGCCAAGGGACCGGCGTTGTCTCCGTGCCAGGAAATCAGCCATTCAGCTAACAGGCAAAGCAGCGGCCACAGAAGACTGAGAAGCAGAAGGGAGCCGTCAAACCCAAGAGACACGCTTGCTCTCTTCTCCTCGTGCGCTACAACAAATAGCAGGGGGGTAGGGGTGGGTGTAGGGAGCGAGGAACTGGAGAGATGCTGTAAATTTTAGCTTAACCCATTTGTCTTTCTAATGCATCAAGGAAGAAAACTGCTTAGTCAGTGGTTAAGGAGAGACCAAAACCAACACACTGAGATGATATCCTAGAGCTTAAGTTATGAGCAAAAACCTCCTCACTTATGAGCTGTCTCGGAATGGAAAAGGGTGACATTTTGTCGCTGAATCATTTAGAAGTAGGCTGAGCAAAACAGTCAGGAGCAGGCTGTTAGGAACCATGCTGCTGTAGGCAGGTCTTTGCCATTGTCGATGCTTCATTTTCTTCTCCTGGAGACAATGTTGTATTCTGGTAGTTGGTGACAAGCCTAGAGCAAGAAGCCAGCAAGCGAGAGGAAAGAGACATTAAAAAAACCCACCACACCAAAAAACCCAACCCCACTCAAGTAGCTCTCTAATAAAACCTTAGCTTTCCAAAACTGTCCTTTCTGGGAACTTGCTGAGAGTAAGGTTTTATTATTGGTTCAAAGAAATGGGTTATCCTTGGGATGAAAATACTGCTCATCAGCTGCACTAACCTTTTTAACAAAGCTGCTGAGACACACCAGACTTATTTTTCTTCCTGCTCTCACTAATGCAAATCATGAGCAATTGCACATACGCCCAACAGGACGCTTGCTCTCAGTTTAGCCCAGTAAGACCCTGGATAGACACCATAACCAGTAACATCTCTTCAACTTCACAGCAAAATTCAGATAGAAAGCTTTTTTCCTCTAATACATAACAGAACCTGCCCCAACACCCAGAGTTACGTATTTTTCTTCCTAACTCAACAGGTACTAACGGCCCGGGTGGATTTCCCGCCTGCTTCCAACACGAGGTTCCTCCCTTCCCCTGTTGTTGAAGATAAACCCCGCTGACAGCCTTGACGGGCACAGGAGGCCTAAGGCACTGATGCATGACCTACCTACACACCGAAACCATGGCTCTGACCTTTGTGAAAGACACTCAGCTGCCTTATCTTTCTCTCACTTGTGCCTCTGTCGCTGTGCTCAAACCAAAGCTGGGTTAATTCACACCTGCGTAAAGCAGAGGTTTAACAGGTCAGATCCAACGGTGCCAACTGACCGAGCCCCGCTGAATCTGAAGGACCTGCTTTGCCTGGGTATTTCCCGGGGGTAAGAGAACCTGGAGAGTGCCTGCAGCACCACTGAGCACCCACGGGGCATCATCTGCAGTTCTGCAAGGGCTTCGGGGACAGCCCAAGAGAGCCTGCCCGAGGGCTGCTTTGCTACCTAGAGACCTCTGCAGCCTGGAGAAAGGGACCAGCCCCTCTCACCTTGCCTGAATGGGACCGACTGCCATGCAGCTCCTCGTGGTGACTGAGGAGAGTAAAGCAGGAGCAAAGAGTTCTCATTGCGCCTTCCGATCCTGGCTGTGGCAGAAGGATGGCCAGGCTGCAGCAATGTCTGACCGAGTCCATCCCCAGATTTTCCACACGGATCTCTATGTTGCAGCTGGTATAAATTGTGCACACCTGTGCTGGGTTCTTTCTGCAAGCCTCACAAAGTGCTGCACCTTGCAATGGAACTGTATCATCAGCCGAAGACATCTTCCCTGCTAGGGGAGGCAGGGAAAGGGAAAAAGAAAAAAAGGGAAAGCTTCAGGTCAAACGATTGATTACGGTTTTGAATTACAGGGGGCTATTGATTTTTCATTAAACACCATGTACTGCTGTACAGCAGAAAAAAAAGTAATTCATTGATCAGAGCTGTGGGCCATGTTCACTTATTGGCTTCCTGCCACATCCCATTATTCGCAGTTCTCAATGTATATTGGAGTCAGTTCATTCTAATCACTGCCTCCTGTCACCAGGAATGTCGCTCACTAACTATTAGTTTAATCACCCTTTCTTACAATGGTAATGAGTGATAATACCCAGCGTTATGGCGGATTCATGAATATTATTCATTGTGTTACAGCGTTGCGTTTCGCAATGCTACAGTTAAGGGTCTGTCAGCATTTCCATTACAAAGCCCCCAGGCCTGGGACTTTATAAATCACGCCTGAAAATTTGCTGCTGGCAGAAACGAGGAGGGGAGGGTGGCTCGGTTCAGGAGAGAATATTTCTGGAACTGCTCTCCGCAAAACCGTTCTGGCCACAGTTTAGCTGCATTGAATGAGTGCTGGAAAAGGGAGAGAAAAAAAGGGGGAGAAAGAAGAACTCTGCCAGCTCAAGCTGCTTTTTCCAATTGATTAAAATGCCGTCCTTTCAAAAACAGGATGATCTTGCTGTTGCATTGGACGGCGGTTCAGCAGACAGGCGTTCTCCTCTAAGGCTGACACACACGGACAGCACTACCATACTACCGTGCCGGTAGCAACACTTGAAATTTAACCGTGTCTTTCCTGTCGGAAACCCCTGGACTTGCTCAGTGTGCCGTTCTCTGCACTGGCTGCTGGCCTCTTTGCGCGATAACCTGCGTTTGCAGAAAGCGGTTTGCTGTAGGGCCGAGCGCCGAAATCCTCAGATTCTATGCAGCGCTTGCTTAGGTAAAACCTCAGCAAGTACACTTCTAGGAAAAGGTTTGTATCTGATAGCAGAATCCATCCTGGAGGTTTACAGGGAAACTGGTCCAAACTGCGGTTCGCACCCACACCTACTGGAAACCTTTCTGTTTCCAGTGGCAAGCCATGCAGTTGTCCCTGGAACTGTATGCCCTAAAACTGAAAGCAGGCTCTGACCCGTTACTTACAAAGCTTTAAGTGGACTGAGATTTGCTGAGGTGAACAGTTGTTTATCATCAAGCACGAGGAGGAAAAGCAGATACTGCAGGATCCAAAACTGTGCTGTGATGATAGACGATAAATAAACAAATGAAATAAACAGAAACTGACCCCCAACTGCTTCTGCCAGCACAGAACTCGGGCTGAAATAAATAATGCTGACCACAAAGACCATTTCTATAAATCATACAGGAGATAATATTTTAAAAATACTACCTTCTGCACTAAACAAAAACCCCAAAAACCTACCAAAAAAAGTTGTGACTTAAAAGGAGTCAAAGAGAACAAGAAGCAACAAGGAATGTCAAGTGGCTGTGCATTCTTAGGCTACTCGAGGACTATTTACACTTGTCGACTTTGTCCCAGTTTTGCAGATGCCAAAAGTGTCTCTGGTACTCAAGAGCACGTACTTCAACTTGGCACTGGCTGTTTGAGACCGCTTCTCTGGAAGGAGAGAGTAAACTCACCTTGTTCTGCAGGGAGCCCAAAATAGGTAACAGAACAAACCACGCACAGGCACATGTGCACAAGGTAATAAATAGACGACAAATTTAGTTACTCCAGTATGTGAAAGCATTTAGAAAAGAAAGATCCATCACAGGAGAAATTCAGAAACAAAACAGATGAGTACCAAACCGTAACGCAGCCTGACACTAATTAGGTAGAATTAATATCAGACAGACCCTCTTCCCGTGTCCACACCCTGGTGGTGTCAATAATGACCTTCACCTGCCGCTGTAGGCATGCTCCAAGCCATTGAGCCCGGTCTCCAACTCATACAGTGCTGGAAGAATTTACCGACAACTCAGCTCCCCGCACAAGAGTCTGCTGTCACAGACAGGCCAACTGTTGTCTTTATTGCTGAAACCGTAGCTGCTTGCTTCCATCGTTCGGTCCAGAGGTGCAAGCGCTACCCTTTCCGTCGGGATTCCATCACCACTGTGTCCATCCCCAGCGCTCGCTGTTGGCGCGAAGAAGAGCCACAACAAGCTGTATCCACTGTTCCGCCTCGCCCCAGTACAGGGCTCTCAGGGACAGATGCAAAAGGGGCAGGCAGGGCAGAGTGAAAAGAACTGGAGTGCCACCTCGCCCACTCGAGGAGAAAGGGACCCCCGTGAATGAAAACGTTTGCACGAGACACTCGAGGGAGTTCTCTTTTTCAGCAGAGGTCTTCGGCCCTTCCAGCCCTGCTGGAAAGCAAGTGCCAGCCACAGGCAGAAAAACAGTAATTCATTTACTTACCCGTGTTTCCTTGCACAAAGTGTCTTTTGCAATGTGTTCCGATACATCGCCTCTCCCTGAAGCCAACCTCCTGCTGAAGCTCTTCACAGTTTGATGCAAAGGAGAAGACGAAGCCTGCTAATTCCTGCTTTAGAGTCCAGAGCTTGTACTTCAGAGGTCAAGCGGGGCTCAGAGTGACCATCTGGACAGAAAAGAAACAGCCAGTTCCAGCCATAAACTTGCTTTTGCACAACGGGGCTCTGCAGAGAGAGAAAGAAGGGCCCTACACGCGATGCAGCAGAGGAGGTGGTGGCCACTGTAAACACCTTCTGGTGGGGAAAAGAGCTCATGGGAAGGTTGTAGTGTGCGTGAACACGGTGCAGAATGACTGCGGGGCTGGCAGGAATCAGCCAAAAGGCATCAGGCGAAGCCCAGAGGGAGCTCTCCATTCTCAGAGGACACCGCAAGGATAACTAACCCTGTTCCTCACCGGACACACGCACGAAAGAGCAGCTCATCCTTGCCAGGTAGTTATGTGGCTGCCATTATCACGCAAGCACTGTGCAGTCTCTGCTGTGTTTATGGTCACAACACCCTGACGAGGGAGGATACACAATTCTCGCAGGCGGAAGCAGGTTCTCCTCGGTGCAGTTTTGAGCATCGGTGAAGCCAAAGAGAGAAGGACCCAGACTGTCAAAGACACTTCAGCCCCTATACTGCACAGAAAATCCCCTGGAAGTCAACCTGCAAATACACTGGATTTTGACGTAAGTGACTAAGCCAAGCTCACACAAGGAGCACGCAGCAAAGCAGGAGACTTTCCTCCAGTGTTCTCTGGGAAATCTTACTTTCCTTCCCAATAAGACAAATACCACCATGGCCAGGAGCATCCTGCCTTCGTGTGGCATTCACCTAGCCTCACAAAAAGTTAGAGGGAAGGATCAGAGCTGTTATTTTGGCTGCCTGAGTATTCCCAGAAAACCCCATACCTGCAGCAGCCAGGTCATTTAAAATGGATTGGTTGACGCTATTAAATCTCCATCCTAGGAATGGAGCCCTTACTGGCAGGACCTGTTTTTTCCTCTCATGTCCTTACCTTGTGCCAAATGAACAGTGTTGATGTCGCATCATTTGCACAGGACAGAAATCCTCTGCAGAGCTGCAACAAACAGCCCTTCTCCCATGCCAGTACGTAGCACACATCCCGGGGTAATAAAGCCTTCATTTCATGCTTCAGCACACCTGATCTAAGGCTCCAATTCGGCAACGAATACAACGACAGCTCCAACTCAACAACAGCTCCCACCTAGCTTTGCTATCAACGTCCCATGTTTTATTCACGTTTTTAACTTTTAACCCAGTTTCCCATGGGAAAAAGAAAACAAAATCCAGACTCTGTACCTTCCACTTTGCCGGTGTCTTTTGCGCGTGCTAGTCTACTGTAACCAGATTTGAAAGAGCACTGACACTCCTGCAGACACTTAAACTCTCACAAGCGTCACAAAAACCGGTGGCTGGTTGGAGAGAACAAACATTTTCCTTCAACAGCAATTTATGCCACATCTTCAGAGCTGACCCCTTCTCTGACTCTCAAGCGAGCCGTTTCTTGCCGAGTGTCTCACCATCAGTCCATGCAATTGCTCTATCTGAGTCCCAGAGGACGCAGAGCCCCATGAAATATGTGTGTGCTTGTCACAAGCGTAGCCTAAATCGTTACAGTGCTGTAAATACAAAGTAAACAGCTGCTGTCCCTTACAGTTCAAGGTAAGAGACAATAGCTGACGTAAATTGTACCAGCGTGCTAGCAACATAAAACAACAGAGCACAATATATTACCACAAGCCCCAGGCACTCCTCATCTGTCTTGACACCACCGTGAGTTTGACACCCATCAGTTCACAAGACAAAAGAGGGCTTGCAAAGGGAACGGCCTGGCCCTGCGTCGGAGAGCTGTCCCCGCGGCGCGGCGGGGAGGCGGCACTCTGCTCAGGCAGCATTCAAAGATCCAGGCAACGCAGCACAAGGCAAATACGCCCATCGCTCCTACGCCAGAACACCCGTCAAGGTGAGCCTCGGTCCAGCCGGGTGCTTACGCTGGCGGATAACCCAGCACCGATTTGAAGAGGGCTGCCTGCAGCCTGAAAGCGATGCATGTACTTATGCTGTACCCATACACTCGGGCACACTGGAACAGGACCTCCCTGACGCTGCCTCAGCGCAGCATTTCAAACGCACTAAATGGTACTCCTGTCCCCGAGCCAGCCTGGGGCCCAAGTCTCCACCACAAAATTCACCACGCTCAGTACCAACTCCACTGATTTAAAAACATCTCCCGACAAGAAGGCTGCTTAATTCTGAACCACAGAAGGCTTGATCAGACTATATATTATTTTAAAGCCAGCAAATACGTGCACTCCTCAAACAGGGTACAATACTGAAGGCTCACGCGACAATCGGACACTGAAAATGAGCGATCCAAGCCAGAGTCAGTACCTGCTTTCTGCATGCAAGCCTTTTCTGATCTTAGCATTGCTTGGAAAGGATAAACATAAGTCACTCTTTATATCAAGTCCTGATTTTTTAATGGGACTTTGACCTGATGGAAATGCTTGGCTTTCAGCTATTCCTCACTTTAAAACCCCAAAACTTTTCCCCTGTCCTGTTGTGACAAAATCCTTCTGCTCAGCTTTAACTCAAGGTTATCTGCGTGACTCTGTTTAGGTCATTAGTGGCATCTGCGCGCTGAGCAAGAGATGTTGCAGGAAAAGCCTGGCGGGAGGTAAATAGACATTCAGCTCCCCTTCCAACACGTACCTGGGCAGAGCGCTTGCCTGTGTCCGGGGAGCCAGCAAGGACTTTGGGATCCCGGGGTTCGGAGGGACCCAACAAGACTGCATGCCTTTTTCAAATCAAAGCTTCAGGGCTTTGTGGGATTTCAATCTAAACTGTTCAAAGCATTCAGGTTGTATTTAGCAGAGCACATCATCACAGGCCCAGCCTGAAGCACGGTAGCCATCACGCCAAAACCCGGCATGCGTCTAAGCAGCTGGCTGAATCATGACCTGAATTCGCAGGAGCTGGAGAACAAGTTGTGACTGCGGTCACAGCCTCTCCATACCCATTCTGCAATAGCACCGTCTATTCCGGACACCATCAAGGTTATTGATCTTCACGGATAATCCCACTTGCCTCACTCAACTCAAACCTTCGGACTGGCTTAGCCCAGGGGAACGAACGGAGCAGAAGCAGAGCAGAGCCAGGCGCAGCAGGCAGTCGTGACTGTGCGTGAGCACTGAATATTGCCAACCATCACAAACCACAGGAAAACAGCAAGCTTGGCTTTACCCAGTTGAGATATTCCTGCAGGGAATACTACCAGTAGAAACTCCTACGTACGCAAGCAACAGCAAGCTTCCTGGGAAAGGGAGCATTTTGCCTTCGGTGTCAGACAAGATGCAACACTGAAATTGCCTTCGGTCCAACAATAAGTCTATTATTTAACATGCATATATCCCCAAAAGATTGTTCCTGAATATCCACACATGTCTTATAATCTTTTGTTCAAAGTTTTCGCACAGCAGGACAAAGTTATGCTTGTGGTGCGAAACGAGAGAGATTGCTTTTGCTTGCCTGGAAACAGCCCAGATTTGTCCCTAAGTATCTGGGGGCGGAATTTGCCCACGTGGAGACATCTCCCAGCCCGGATGGCGAGAGCAGTCACTTGTGATTTCTTAGAAATAGTCAGAGTTCCTCTATTTAACCACGCGGTGTTGTACTGTTGTACTTGCACTGTCCTAGACCTGCTCGCTCAATCGCCCTTGCTGTCGGTGCAAACTCCATTTGTCTCCCCTTCCGCGATCCTTGCCTCCCCTTCGAGGAGGGCTGCGGTGCTCGCCACTGCGCGGTCCCGCTGCACATGTCTGTAAAACACTAAGGCCCCAGAGAAAGGGAAAGGGTGAGGGCCCGCAGGCCACACAATAGCACCGCTACGCCAAGAACAAAGCGTCCCCGAACGGGGGTGCTCGGCAGTACAAGTGGCTATCAAAAAGTCAGCGCAAAATTCAAGAGGCTGAGCGCTTCCAATTACGATTCAAATCTGCCATTTAGTTCATCGTGTTTATTTAGGCATTAAAAGCAATTTTCCAAGCACATGTCTGTCACATTTAGACACAATGGGCTAGCCTGTAATTAGGAAGTATATGACCTCACTGGCTTTAATTGGGAGAAGCCTGCATCCAATCCGTTTACCAGATGATAGAAGGCAACTGGCATTAGAAGGGAAGTCCGCTGTCAGCTGGTAGGACGCGCACAATACCTGCTGTAACGGCCCCGATTCATCAGGACTTGGTCAATGGTTTGCTCATCAATTTCCTTACGCACCAACCCAGAGATCAGGAGACAGATACGGCATCACAGAGAATGATCACAGACCAGGGAAAAAAAAAAAAAAAGGAAAAAAAACCCCAGGGATGGCAATTTCTGCTTTGGCAAGGGAGCAGGGCAGGCGCAGGGCCAAAGTCAGGTTTAGCCTAAGCGGCCATAACTCTGCTGACTTGACACCGGCTTACGTTAGGCCAGAATTTAGCCCGTACTACCCACCAGGGTACGCTGAACCTTAATGTGCAAGAAAAAAAAAATTCAAGACTGAAACAACTCAGCAAAAGGCAATAATAAGGAAAAGTCCACTTGTAGGAAAATGTAGCAAAGAACTCCAAATTGTGCTATACGCATCCTACGGCACAGAAAGCACAATTTTGGCACGGTTTGGGGCCCACAGACACATCTGCGCCTCCACAGCACGGCTCCCAAGGGCCGGACAGGCCACACAACTGTGACCTGTCCCAGGCACTGACTCTGAGACACACACAGTTGTTGGCCTCAGTTCCAAACACAGACCCATCACCCTCCAAAGGGATCTGCGCTCAAGCCCAAAAAGTCCTGCCAGCTGATTTTTCCAGAACAGGGAGGAGACAGGGGTAAAGCTATTCTGTATAAGCTACACGTAAAATTCTTATTGGAGTTTTTTTTTTTACGGTGATAGCAACAGAACCTGCAGCTCTGCTACATTAAGAATCGGACACGTTCAAGAGACGGGGGCAAAGAACGTGCAAAACAAGCATCAGAGAGAAGAGAGGCTCACGTTCACTTCATCACCACGGATCTCTACATGTTAAAATCACATCCTCTGCGTTCTGGGCCTGACTTGTCAGCTCCATTTGTGGGTAGAAGGATACAAATATTTCCACGCCTTTAAAAACAGGTCCCAGGTCAGTCACCACATTTATTTCTGTTGGCTATACTACTTCACCATGATGAAAAAATCAGCTCCACTCCCTCCACTGTAAGTACCACTTCTTAAAAAAAAAAAATTGCCAAGAAAAAAGATGCCATAAGTGATACACATGTGCTGCCGATGGCTAAGCGACCCGCTAGAAGCTGCCTGTGGTGAACGCGAGCACAACACCAGAACAGGTTCACAGAGACATGGGATAGTCCTGCTTTGTCATCACTTGGAGTACAGCGCTCAAGTGGGTGAGCTGGTAGAAAGAAATTGCTACCTTCTAGCAGGAACATCCTGTAAAAGAGCAACTGCCTTCCCAGCTGACTTCCACCCTTTTTTATCTCTGTCAAGCCTGCTAACTGCTTGGTCTTTTGTGGCTGGGTATCTACTGGGGCAACAGCGAAGCCAAGTGAGACAAATACTCAGGACAAAGAAATGCACCAGGTAGGCAGAAATAAAGGAGAAAGCCACCGGCTCTCCCACTTAACTCGTCCAGCTTCCAATCTGGAAGCGCAATTAATGAGCTCTAACGCCCAGAAATCAGCCTGCTAATAGAAAGCCAAAGCATGCACTAGCTGTACCAAGGCCTCTTGCGTCCTTCCACTCACATTTCCCTCCTTCACGCCTACGCTGAAATAACCACCTTCTCCACATGGTTTCTGCTGATTTCTCTCTGCTCTTGGCCCGCTTCAGTTGTCCTCTGGCATCGCAGCTCGAGGGGTTCACCCCACGCTCCTGTCGCAGTCACGCGGGGGGTCCGTCTGAAGGAGCTGACGAGGGAGAGCGGAACGGGTTACTACAGCGTGCCTGACGTCCTCGGAGCACAGCTGGGGACCCAGCCCAGCCTCCAGCCACAGCTTTGGGATATGAAGCTGGGCCAACCAGGGAGAGAGAAGCTGCCTGCTCGCTGTTTCCAGCAGGCATAAAACATGATTCCCAATGCGTGCTCCCAGTAAAGCGGGGCTGAGGTGGGGGATTACCAGCCATCGAGCACATCGTGCACTAGACGGATGGGTTAAATTAGTAACCCCTCTCCCAAAAAAAACCCACGCAGAGCAAACACACAGGGGGAGGCTTATTACGCTACTTGTGTAAGAGACAGGGAGCAGGCGATGGGCCCTGCGGGCCTGCAGAGCAACCCAGCCCCCTGGCTGTGTTCGCAAAGGCAGCCCTGGCACGGCTGTGACTCCTGCGCCAGCCCGCGGACATGGCGGGCCCCTCTCCGGAAGCCGCCTGCCGCTGCTCTGGCTCGGAGGCGTCGCGTGGAAAGCTGTCTGCGCCAGAGCCAGCTGTTTGAAAGCAGAGGCTGGTGCTGGCGGAGGGGGCGGGGATGGCGGCGGACAGGCCGTGCAGCGCACAAGCGCGTGCCCGGGGGTGGGGGAGCCCCCAGGAGCGCGGGGAGCTGGTGTCAGCTGCAGGAAAGGCAGGGCCTGGCACTGCACATGGCTAAAGAGTGGAAGAGAACATCATTTCTTTAAACTCATCTTGCATTCAGCCAGCTGCATATAAATTTCCCTCTATCTCATCAAGCTCTCACTGTTTGGCCTCCTCTGACTGATATTGGCTCATCATACTTAATCTAGGGTGAAATTTCCTCGTCTGAGCTAAATTACTCGCAGCCATCAAGGGAAACGATATTTATTTTTCGTGGGGCTAATGACCTGTCCCCCGGACCCACCCACTGATGGTTATTTACTAGGGCCCAGATGCTTGGGCTCAAAATGAGTGCTAATGTCAGCGGGGGCCATTTCTCATTCAGGGCTCTGATTGAATTGGAGCGATCCCATTGACATTGACTCTGTGACTTTTAAGGCCATTACCCTCAGCAAGAGATGAACCTCTCATCATTGCTCCGACGCTGACAGCTGATTAGCGACAAATTACAAGCGGGAAGAACCTCAGACTTTGTTGGGTGAGGGAGGGGCAGGGGGGAGGAAGAAGAGGAGGGATTTGGAGGAGGTAGGGGGAAAGCGCAGAGTCGGAGAAGGTGGAGCTAGTGGCAAAGAAGGAGCAAAGAGTGGGAGGGGAGAGCCACACCCAGAAGCTGATGCAGCCTCTTGGCACTGGTACTGCTCTACGGGCTTTTGCCAAACGCAGAGCAGGGCCCACAGCCAAAGGCTGGAGGAGCGCGAAGACGCACACCAGCTGCGGGGAGCCTGAGTCACAGCAAGGCTGGGCGGCAGAACCCCCACGTCGACTCAGCGCGTAAGGAACGGACACAGCAGGGCCCATCCCCAGCTGGGTGACCAAAGTGCCAGCCGGGGGTCAGGCAGACGGCTCGGTGGCCACGCGCCGGCTCTCTCGGGATCGCAGGTCCCGTGAGGACAGAAAAATCTCCAGGAGAGCAAAAAGCTGCTGCCGTGAAGTGGCAGCCGCCGGGGTGGAGTACAGCTCTGCCACCAGCTCTCACCGCGCACCCCCCATCCGTCCCCTCATCTCGCTGCCTCTGTGTCCCTACCAGGAGGCTGGGCGAGCGGGGTGACACGGACCCAGAGAGCACCTCCCCACGGCCGTCAGCCCCTGATGTCTGACACAGAAAACACTTGCTAGGCTGGGGGGAGAGCTGCCTGACAACCCCGACACACGTTTCAGTCACAGCCCTTGCATTTCCAGTGTTCTTAGCTAACAGACGATGAGCAGCACAAATTCAACCAAGCACAGCGGCATCCCAGTTTCTCTTTTCACCACTCTTGTATTACTTAAGGATAAAGCTTTGAATGACTCTGGGCCACACTCACAGTTTTGTTTCCGGCCCCAGAAACGCAGCCTCTTCTGCTGTCAAACGTGGGAGCCAGCCGGTAACACGCACCAGCTTTCTGCACCAGCTCCTGAAAGAAAGTGAAGAGTGGGTGTTATTTTAACACTGCCAGAGAAAAATTCCATACTTGAAAAAAAAAATGCTACCCGCTGCAGATACAGTTCTTTTCTGGATGATTTGTGAGGCAGACGATGCTCCCCTAAGTAAAAGGGAATATTCTTAGTGGCACAGTTAATATAAATGGAGCCATCCTGAAAGGCATTACAAGGAGGCTTGTTGCTCCGCAGCCCTGCATAAGCAGGCTTGGAGACTCTTCACAGCTCACAAAACACCAGGCCCATTTAAAAGAGAAAGCGGCATGAAATACAGACGGAGAAAACGCTTGCAAGGCTGAACTGCCACGAGCACAACCGCCCTCTCTGAAATAAAAACTGGCTTTGGGTACTTGGGCAGACAAACGCAGTGTGCCTGAGCACGGCCTCGGCGTGCCGTGGCAGCGCCTGAGCTGGGGTTTCTGTTAGGCGAGATCTTACCATCCACACGGACCTGCCACAGCGGTCTCAGCTGCTTGAACCTCAGCCCCCACTAAGAAAAGCTGTCCTGAGGGAACCCGAGCCTGTGGCCAAACCTCCCCTTGCTCCTTCTTTGCAGCTGCATTTAGCAAGTGCCTGCGCGCTGTTCCTGAGGAAAACCGGCAAAAGCAGTGGCACTGCTCTCCCCTCTCCTGCCCTTCCGCTCTCCTCTGCACACCATTCCTTTTACTGACCTCGGGAGTTCGCTAGGAAAGACACCGCCTACTCAGGCACCCTAAAAACCACTCGGGGACTTGGCCACGAGCAAGGTGTTGGATAGCTGTACAACTCACTGCGTTTTATGGCCTGCTTATAAAAACTGCAATCTCATTTACGCTGATGTTAAGCCTAGAGCCAACCCATTCAGGTAGATTTAGAGACTCCACTGCAGAGCTGACGGGTCTGCAACCGGGTTTGGCTGCAGCCGGCGAACCGACGCGTGCTTTGACACAGCGAGTGACTAACAGCCCCGGACAGCGCTCTTCACATGTCACAAGCCTTGTCCCACCTTCCGTCCTGCGTGTTCAACGCTCGATGGCTTCCACACAACATCCTACGGGTGAGCGCAGGGTAAGTCATTGCCAGCCCATCAGCACGAAAGACGGGCTAAGGGATGAAAGGTCCATCCTCTGGCCAGCCCGGTCTGATCCTCGTGGCAAGTTCCCTGGTTTTAAACGAGCCTGGTAGCAAAATTGCCACCTGAGAGACCACTCCATGAGCTCATGGCTCTCACTGAGGTTCTCCTCATATAGGGAACTCATACTCCAGCAGTTAACCCTTCCTCTAACCCCATTTCTATCTACACAGACCAGCTCACCAGCGTGCAGGACAGCGACCTGCCCCTTCAGCACTGGTCAAACCCGTTTTGAGAGAAAGCACTGCCAAACCACCACGTCCCAGCACTGCAGAGCTGCGTAAGGCTCTTCCCTCCCCTCAAGTGGGTCAACACGTACCTGGAACACTCAATAGAAATAAAAGCTTTCTATAGAAAACAGACTGGGTTTGATGAGAACTTTTTGAAGTGAAAGCAAAACAGGCTAACTGGTATCCAACAAAGTCCGAATATTCAACTGATTCGGTTCATTTCCCCCATTTCCCCAACAAATGCAGAGTTGTGGGGGTTTTGTCATCTTTTAGAACAGAAATCTAAGTAATTGAAGCAAATCTAGCTGTCCCTTGGCCAAACAAAATACAATCTATTCACTAATTGCAGCATCACAACACCTGGTGATCAAACTGCATCTCAGAGCATACAAACATTGTAAAAGATCTTGCGTCACCCCTTAAAAAAACCAACACGAATAAAAAGGAAAAGAAGACATTTCTTGCAACACGTTCCGAAAAACCAGAGTGAAGCTGGCTAGTCTCGGGAGCTGTGAGCTAAGCTGACAGGTAAAGTCGGCTCCGGTTTCCAGCTGCGGAGCAGCAGCGGGAAGGAGAAGCTGACGGAGCGCCTGACCGCCCGCGCGCTGCACAGTTGCTGGGGTGGGCCCGTACACACACATCCAAACAGGCTAATGTTCCCCGTACCGGCCTGACTGGTCAATTTGGATGACACATTTTGGGCATCTCTGCTTACTCAGTGACTGCAACTTGTACACCGTCCACAAATCCCCATCTGCATCTACAGATGGCCCACTTTTATTTTTTTTCCCCTTCCTCTCTCCATTGTGTGTAACAGCCCTTCGAGGTTGCAGAAGAGAGACACAGAGATGCGGGTTGACTGTGTTCTGCCACAGAAGCCAGACAGACATTAAATTCAACAGAGCTAAGGAAAACCCAGTCTGTGCTGTCAAAAACCTCTTTCTCCGGTTCAAGCTCACGCACGAGGCACAACCTAACAGCAACATCTACACACTGAGGTACATTTGTGGCAGGACAAACAAACAAACAAACAAAAATCTTGCTGAGTTTTTAGCTCTATGACCTTTATGTTTACAACAGTGTTTAATAAACCTTATTCCAGACTTCGCAAAACACCCTCTTCCTGTACACCTTAGGAGGGACGATAAGGTTTAGCCAAAGCGGGGAATGCTGTACCGAGCCTGGGAAGCCGGTGTCATGCCACAAGGAAATCGTGCTGCAGTTCTATCTGTGCTGCTAAGTATCTACCTGCCTTTTTACATTTCCCCTTTCCTAACCCTCTGTTTTCTTTTTCACTGTTAAATACTGACACACAGAAGGTGGAAAAGACCTGTTTCACCACTCACCCAGCTTCATTTTGCTTAAGCTCTAGGGAAACCGGACCAAAACGAGGGGAAACAAGTTAAACAGAGAAGATGAAAGCGAGTTTTCCTGCACACACACATACTCACGCATCCACCGCTGCTCCTGTCAGTATTCAGCGCTGGGCTGTTAGCGCTGTCTCTCAAGACCCAGGGCTTTTCCCTAGAAATGTGTTTGTTGTTATTTTGATTTATTTATAGTTGTTGTTAACATCAAAGAAAACCAGTAAGGATGCAGAGCCTGACCATGCTCCAACTCTGCAAAGAACCAGACACGTGTTTAAATTTTAACAGCGGCAAAGGGAAGCTTTGTGCCCCCCCAAATACCTTTAAGCTGGATTACCTTTAAATGCTCCTCCCTGGGTCACCACCTCCAGGCTTGTTCAGATTTTTCTGCAGTGCCTGGGACCGCAGCACCTGGACACTTCAGCGTCAGGGAAGCCACACCAGGCACGGTGTAGGTGTTTTTTTTTCTTGACAAACTAATTCCACATCCCGTCTCTTTGCTCAGAAGCACGCAGCCCTGTACAGTCACATTTTTTTTTTTGAGCGTGTATGCTGGAAGTCCTGCACTTGTAGAGCCCCACCTTGTGCACCCTGAGTGATATTTAATTTGTATTAGTCCAACCCGGAAAACACATTTCATACAATATTTTGCCAGCTGGGCCCAGCACTATTAATCCATTTTTTAAGTGCAGACCATTTTGGTTTTAATCACACACTTCTATTTTGAGTTGGGTGCACTGTAATCCATGGAGTTCTGCAATTTTCCACTTCATTTATTTGGGATTTAATGAGCTGGTAATAATGTATATTTCCAGCTGAAATGACTGCCTGAAACGTGGAGCAGAAAGTCACAAAAGTGAAGAACCTGGCGAGGGAACATCGTTGCCTGAAGTTTTATGCAAACAAAATCACAGAAGACATGGAAGATTCAAGAGAAATCTGCCAGCTATCACAGAGTGAAAGCCACTGTTAAGTGCTGATTTTTTTTTAATATTTTCTTAAATTTTATTTTTAGTACTAACTGCTGTGCCAGGCTGGACCGTTGAAGAAGTCTTGATGCACATTGGTACAGCACCAACTACAGCTATGATTTCTAACAGCAGAGGGGAAATCCCCTTTCCATTCACGCCCTTGGCCCAGCTCCCGTGGGAATCAGCCCGGGCAGACTGGGATGACATGACGAGGCAAGGCCCCAGAGTCCCTACCTCTCACCCGGGCAGCTACGCGATGGGGTTTGTTTTTGAAGGCTCTGAGCAACCAGCAGCTCTAAAAGACGCTTGAAAATCAGGCCACTTGATTACGTGCTTGAAAATGCGGGGCACTATTTTATATCTTCAAGCGTACTTCGAAGTGCGTGTCAGTTCTTTCAGGGCTCGAAGATACAAACTGCTCTTCCTTGGCTCCAGGAGGGCAGCAATTTGATTCTAAGCGATGGCAACCGGCAGTGTCACGTGTTAAGAGCATGTTTATGTCTAGGGTGTGTTCTTCTGCTCCCTCTGGGCACGCACAATTGACAGCACCCTGACATCATACCCTCAAAATTGTTTTTGGTTTGCCCAACATTGCCAGGATTAGACACCTACAAAGTAGCTTTGCTTCATGTGAAAATACATGGGGTTTTCATCTGGTTTAATTTTAAAGTAATAAAAAACAATTCTTGTATAGTGCCTTTTTTAATATAATAATAGGTATAAAATCAACTCAGCTCTTTATTCTTCTGAGTGCCAGAAAAGAGGCAGTATTTACGGCAGCTGTGTTACACAATGTGTTCGCTGCTGGCACACATAGGCCAAATTTTGTGTTGTGGCACGGCTGCTCCAGCAAGGATGCAGCCTGGTCGGTCCTGTGTCACCTACATCTCGAGAGGAAACTTGGCAAAAAACCTCGTCTGTCTCTTTAACAGTGAAACGGCTTCTAAAGATGATGTTTAAAATATTAGTTTAAATGCTACACTCACGGTCTTGCTCTGCAAGCTGTAAACAAAAGCTGATTAGCCAAAGACATTTTCCCCTGTAATTAGACTGACTCCTCAGTTTAGGAATAAAAAAAAAAAAAATCAAACTTGTAACGAAAAAAATCTCATGCAGTATATTTTCACTGCTCTACACAGAGCGCGATGAATAATGTGGCTGTGCTAATTGGTACCCTTTAGGGCACTGAATCATAATCCCACTTCCCCAAACAGGCTGCCTCTTCCTGATAATTATAAGGCTAGGAAGCGACCCCCAACGATTTCGGGGCTAATCACAGAGAATCCTGTATCTAGTGTAACGTTGCATTATTCAGAAAGGTAATGAAATTCCAGGAAACATCAGATGCAGCAGGTACACGAAGATAATTTTGTTTTTATAACCAATTTCAGCCAGATAAATACTAGAATCCTTTCCAATTTTCCCCCCATGAAACTAAAGTGTCACTGAGATTTACAGCCCCCTCAAGTTCTCTTTTCAGAGGAACATTCATTTACATAAACAGATAATCCCAGATAAAAATTTCCATTAGACAAAGGTGAAATGGATCAATTTTCTCTGCCAAGACAAATCTTAAATCTTGAACAGATAGGGTCATTATTACACCAGGCCCATTTCAGAAATAATGTATTAAAAAAAAAATCAGCCGATAGCAGCCATTTCCAGCTTTCCAATTATCTTTAAGAAAAGCTTATTCTGTGGACAATAAAGCACATTACTGCACAATATGATACAGTCCATAAAGATCACAATGTTTTATGAAAGGTTAAAGAAAGCTCAGCACATTTAGGGGAATGTCATAACCCACAAAGTCTTTCAAGACTTAACTGAACCCAGGCGCAGGCTGTGCAAATATTGCGCGACGGTGCGCAGTGCTCCCCTCCCGGGACCCAAACAGCGCGCTGGGAAGCATATGCCACCCCGCTTCCACCCGGAGAGCGGGTATTCGCGTGCCAAAACACGGCAGGTGAAGGAGGTGCTTGCACAGCTCTTCTTCCTCTGGGGAGGAGGCGCGTTCACCCATCTTTACGTGCCAGAGAGGAAGACACGGTCGCTTGCGAATACTTACCAGACCACGGGGTGCCTCTGCCCTCGTCTTCAAGATCAAACGGCTCTCCTCAACCCACAGGGATGTCTGACCAAAGAAAGAGACACGAGGAGAGGTCACCGTCCACCTCGCCCGGCGCGTTGCCCCTTCCCTCTCCACCTCCACCCCCAAGCCAGTTGGACATCGGAGAAGCAGGAGCAAAAGCACAGCCTCTCCTCGCTCCCCCGCCGCCCGCCGCAGCCCTTGACGTAAGGCCAGAGCAGAGCGACCAGCCCGCGGGCTCTTCGGGGAACCGAGGGAGGCATGGCCGCCGGGGCAGGAACACCCTCGAGCGGCAGAGGCCAGGCCGCTCTCCAGTGCCACACAAGTTTGTCGGGCCCTGGGAATGCAGTTGATGAGGGGTGACAGCAGCAAGGAGAAAGTGCAGGAAATCACTGCCTAACAGACACAGCCATCAAAGCAAAAACAAGCAGCAACTCGCCTGATTCATTGTTTCATCTGAAAAGACTCAGATTTATTTGCCACTTAACTAACTGCTCCTTACAGACACCACGTGAGGAACGGAGGGAGCAGCGGTATGGGGCTGAGCGAAACCTGGCCAGCGGCAAGAACTCAGATCCCGTCAGGAGAGAGAACCTGCAGGAACGCTTCACACTGGCCAGTGCCACATCCAGTCCCACAGAGCGCCAAGCCTTCGCACGATTTCAGGTGATGAGGCTGCCTGCTTGCAGCTCAGTAGAAGACAGTACACGCCTGTCTACATAATTTTCAAAAATGGCTTTAATTCTGAGCTGGGAAAATCTTCCAAGTAGAACCATACTTCCTTTAACTGTTAGCGCAAACTTTTTTAATGTGTGGAAATACTTATCATTGCAATCGCTGGCGTATCAGTCATAACATCTAATGATGTGGAGATTGTTGCCTTATAAAATTCACAGCTGGGTAGCTACATGGCTCAAGGCTAAAACCTATTTTAAAATCCAGTGTTTTCGGAGGGAGATGTTTATTAAAACATTCTGCCCATTAAAAATATATGGCATATCATCGGTCATTCCATGTGATGCGGTGCCAGTCCTTTTTCAGGCAGTCCACTTGGGATGACTGCTGAAAACCTGGCAGGCCTGTTTGACAAGTCCACATCCTAATAATTTACTAGTTCATACAAAAAAGAAAAAAAAGCAGCATTCCAGCAGCCTGAAAGAAACTCACCCCTGCCCCTCACATAGCGTGCCCAGAAAGTTGCTCTCACATACAGCCACAGTTGGTCTCTTCATGCCGACAGTCCGAGATTGACATTCAAAAAGGAGATAATTGCTTGATCTCCTCATGTCAGAAGTTATGTTGAAATAATAATGAAGCTGTAGGTCTCTCTCTCTTTTTTTTTTTTTTTTTAATGTGATGGAGAGAGAAATGCTGATAAATATCCTTTCAGCAATTCCACAGGCATTTGGCATCTGCTTCCCTGAGTTGCTGCATGTCTTAACTTGGAGAACACAAAGATGAACGCTATGTGGCTAAACAAAAAAAACCCAAATCACTGCCTCTTCTACCATACACCCATCCAGCTGGTAAGGACAGCTTCCGGTACTCCACAGCAAGGATCCCAGTTTTCTCGGGTGAAACTCTCTCTCTCCCCAGACCAGAGGTGGCAACCGTGTTCTGTTTGGTCTTTGCCCTGTCATGGCCAGCCAGACTTCTCACCGTCAGTAGAGTTACCTGCTCTTCCTACTCCATGTGCAGAAGAGAGGGCCAAGCACCGAGCAGACAGAACCCACTCAACAGCTGTTAGAACGGCTTTCCTGCCACAGCAGAGGTTTCTTCAGGGAAGTTTGAGGGGGGACACACACAAATACGTCCACGGGACCCAAGAAAGCACAGCCCATCCAGCAGTCTTTGGTTTTAAAAGACCCCAGCTAAGCCTTTGCTGTGGACTAACTCTTCAGCAACCAGAACACGATGTTTTAGACTTGAAACAAAAATGTCACCATTGCTAACAACCAAGAGAATAACCCTGACCTCAGTGATACAGGGTCCCCTTGTATGACAAAGCATGGAAAGTGTTATCCATACTTATACTGTGCAAACGTTCCCAAAATGTCAGCCTGTCCTAACGACGCTGAAGTGACTGAAAATTAAAGTGCAGTTCTGGGCAGGGAAGCGACTCTATTAAACAGAGAGACAGGCAGAGACCGTGGCCATTGCCCGTAGCTGTTCCTAGCTGCCTTCCAAGTTCTATATATTAACTAAGCTTATGCACAAAAGCCATTTTTTTAACTACTGTCAGCACTGCAGAGTCAATACGGCAGCAGCAGAGCAAGCTGTTCTGCCTCATGCCTCATCAACATTTCTCACTCCCGGTACCAAAGCACAAACATTAGCAAATTCAGCTGTCCTTCCAGCTCCCAGCGCCAGTCAGGAGAACGCATCTGCGGCTCCTCAACTCCTTGCAAGGCTGCGGGAAAAACCCCGGGCTGACCAGAAACACCCGTAACAGCCAAGCCTGACTGCTCTCCGTGACACACGGCCGCAGGACAAGCACGAGAGCTGCTGAGCTCCACAATATCCACGCTGCGCTCCAGCTACCACTCAAGAGCCCTCCCCAGCAGCACAGACCAGCGGGTTAGCTCACGCTCTCGTAGCTCACTCACAGCGCTCAGCCTGCCTACGAGAATCAAAAGATGTTAGAAAGGCAAGAGGCGCACTTCAGATGTTTACACCATCCCTTCCTAGCGACACAGCAGGCGCTGACACAACAGTGGCTCCAACGATACATCCGGTGCAGGGTAAAACGCTTTCAGCCCACCAGTCACTCAGAAGGCAGGAGTAACGTCAGAAGGCATCCATCAGTTCTGCAGGCTGCAGGAAACATGCAATGGAATAAAGACGGGCTTTGGGCAAGAGTAACGGAACGCTCTCTCCCTGTGGCTTAACGCGTACGGCAGGAACAGGGAGTTAAATCACTGCCTCACTTCGCCCGCGTACAGCACCGCAGGAGGAGACTGGCTTACCTTTATTCCAAGGTTACAGAAAAAGGAGCAGGAGTGTGAGAGAATTCTCGAGGTTGGTCACATTCAAGTCCTCCGCAGCCGCCTTTGGGATGTGCCGATGAGACTTGTATGACCAACGAGACACGGCACGAAGCGTGTTTGTGAACCAAAGGAAATGGCAAGGAAGATGCAATGGGAGAACAACAGAGAGAAATTCAAACAAATGCGTATAGATTCTGGACTGCGTATCTGCGGAAGATCATGGGATTCCAATCTTAGTAATCAAGATTACTAAGGAAAGCCTAAAACCAAGGGGAAAACCCAGTCCTGGCAGATAGGCAGCAATACCCACAGCGCAGTCAGGAAAACAAGACAACTGTTTCCTCCCCGTTTCCCTTATCTTTCAGTCCCAAAGCATTTTTGGAAGCAAGGCAAACCTGTATTTTGACATCTCCAATTCTCAAACTATACCACTGCTGCTTAGCAGAGATTTTGGCATTTAGCAACACAGTCAGGAAAAAAATACGAGATTTGCATGTGCTCATCTTGGCAGATGAAGAAAAAACAAGACACAAGTCAGTGCCGTGAGATGGTCCCGAACGCCAAGAACCCAGGCGTTGTTCGGGACTGAAGCGGCACTTCACGGATCAAATTTAAGCGCACATTAAAAGTTTGGAAGGGATTTGGAGAAAGGTCAAATCGATTTAGGCAGACAAATCCTGATGAGAACCAGACGAGAACGCGGCTCTCCTGTCACATCCACAACAATACTCAAATACCCACAGAGGTCAGTCAGCAACAGCGCGGACTTACAGCAGAAGTGTTGGAAAGGGCACCCAATCCCCCCGGCACCAAGAAATCATTGTGAACACCCGCACAGCCCAAAACACGCCCAACACCACTGCAGATCCCGCCGCTCTCATGCTCTACGGAGAAGCTACTCAAGAAATCACAACCCTGTAAAGCACAACTGTAGGACTAGCTTACAGAAAGGCTATTTTGGCTTTTAACAGTGTTTTAGAAACATGATCCCCTTTTGGGAAATTCGCTGTCAGACTTTGACAGGAGAGACCCAGACTTTCACAGGAATTGTCTGGTTCTACTTTAGCAAAGTCAGAAACCCAGACGGTTGTCTAAGAGTGAAATTACCGTATCGACCAAAGCTGTTCACGATTCCTGGACTTTCACCCTCATTATAAATAAATCAACTATACTCACCACAACTACAGAAACAAAACCTCCGTGGTCAAAATAGTTTGTCTCGAAACGCTTTCTGTCATGGCATGAATTTCAGCTGTGATAAAATTTTATAGGCAAGCTGGAGTCAGAGAGACCTTTAAACATGGGGAAAAAAAAAAAAAATACCCTATGCTCCTAAAATTAAGGACTCCACACAAAGGAGCTCATTTTTTCCCCTAACAATTTCACTGGGACCAGGTTGTTATGCTAGGAAACACCACGCCACATGACTAAGCAGCTTTCCAAACAGCTTCTTCCTTTCCCTGGAAATTCCCTAATTTCTCAAAAAATTCCTTTATTGTCCCCACACCACTTTCAGCCTCAGAACCTATCCAGAAAAAAAAAAGCCATTTGTCAATTAATTCCAGTTCTTTGGGCTCAGGACTCTATTATGCTGCACAATTGTTCATGCACATGTGCTTAATACGGAGGGAAAAGATGCTGCTAAATCGGAAAAAAAAAAGAGTAGGCTGGGCAGAAGAGGTGCCTTCTTCCATTGTGTGCACAGTGCATTTTTGCTGACTGTAAGCTCTCGCACGGCAGGAAAAAGCCCAAATGCCATCCTTGCTCTTGCTATTGGCAGCTGTTCTCTTATCACCAAAGAGAATTTATCGCACCACTGACAGATGCTGAGATTCAGAACCCGGAGCTGAAAGCCAAAGGGATTGAATCAGAAAACAAAAACGGAAAAAAAAAAAAAAAAAAAAAGATGAGCCGTACCACAACAAGTCACTTGACTGCACACATCGCACGTGCATCTCTCCACGGGGAGAGGAAAGAGAGCCTGAACCCCCGCGGCAGATGTCAGGCGTTCTGTTCCGGGCACTCCTGGAAGCCGCTCAAGCTCCGTACCGCGGAGCGCACGACGGGGAACCACAGAGACCCTCACCACAGAAATCAGAGCAGGGACAGTGCGAGGAAGAATGACGTCTCTGCAGAGAAGATGGCCTTGAAATCAAGCTGTCTTCGTGTTAAGGTCACTGTAATTACCAAAGAGAAGGTACTTGCGTTCCTAATGCTCTCTCCTGAAGGGAGTTTCTAGATTGCCAGGATTTCTGTTCTTTGCCCCTCCACACACTTTTTCAAAGGCTCCCTGGCTTCCACCAAGCTACGACCCGTATTTTCTTATACGCAACTCCACCACACACCAACATTCAGTAGTTAATTCCACAGATGCTTTGGCTACTTCCAAGAAAGGACGAGACGGGATCTCTGTGTCTCCTGATGGAACTGTCAGTAAACACGTATTCTGTACGTGGCGTTTGCAACCTTTCTTTGCACAGCAATACAGCCCCAAAGCGCTTTATGCACGTGAGTACACACGCGGTCTGTGCGGTCACAAACAAGCGCCTGTACTTTATTCACAGGCTTTGCACTGAAATGTACTCCCGAGCACCCCTCCTCCTTCCCGTCCCCAGGGAAAACACCACGGGTTTAACACACCGGCGAGGAAAGCAGCGCTGCAGGCCGACACGGCGCCAGGCAGGACCCGGGCACCGCGGGCAGGCGGAGGGGCCGCGGCCGGCTCCTGGGCAGGGGCAGGGCCTGGCCGCGGCGGGAGAAGGCGGCCGGTCCCGCCGGGCTGGCGGCGAGGCGGCGCTGCCGGGGCTCAGCGCGGTGCCGGGCTGACACCTGGAGGGAGAGCCGGGCATGGGCGGGGGCGGCCTGGGCCTGGGCCTGGGCCCGGGCCTGGGCCTGGGCCCGGCCGTCACCTCGGGGCCTGCCGCCGCCCGAGGAGCCCCCTACTCCGGCTGGGCTGGGCTGGGCCTGCCAGAAACAGGGCCGCTGGGGGAAAAATTACCCTTCCATGCCTCAAAAACCAGCCCCTAGAACATCTGCACCCTTTCCGTTGCAGAATGGAACCACTTTTGTTTGGGTTTTTTCCCCTCCCGTTTTGTCAGGAGCACGCCAGGTGTTTTGTTTGGGTGACTCTCCCTCCAAGCCACTGGCCCCTGCGGCTCCCCAGACAATGACAGCAGAACCAAGCGGGGGACGCAGCCCACGCCGCGCAGCACAGGTGCCCTCTGCCCTCCCCGGGTTTTCAGTCTCCGCAGCCATCTCCTTGCGAGCCTTCCCCACCTCCGTCCGCACCGGTCATTTTTCCTTTCAACAGAAAACCAGGGAGCCTCTCCGGCACGCTCGTCTTTACTCCCAATTAAGCTTCTCTGCCAGTAAAATGAGGGACACAGTGCAGGAATTAGGGCAAGCTACTTACTTACCCAAGAAGGTCAATTTAGGTCAAAGCTATCTTGCACAGATGGCTAATTTCAATCACTTACGCATACAACACAATTGTTCAATAAGCTCAAAATAAATAGTGTAAGTAATTAATTTAAAGCTGCCCTAATTGTTCCTCAATTTTGCCTATTAATTTAACCTATAACACTTCCCCTATCAAAGCTTCAAAGCTTTAACTTAACAGCCAATTAAAGCTTCTTTTATTAAAAAAGAAGCGCTGTCAGCTCCCATTCCTTCTGACTGAACTCTTTGAAGCACGTGGGATCTCATTTCAATTGCACGGGGCTGAGAAACAAAGTGTTTTTTCCAGGTATAATGTTCTCAGCGAGCTAATGATTCCATGGACAATTAAGACTAATTAAGGTTTTAACTTGCTAGCTACTTTCTAAGCAGAATTTGGCTTGACGAAAGCGAGTCGCCACTCGAGCGAACAACGAATCTCCCGGTCTGCCAGCGGGAGCTGGCGGGAACACGACTTCCCCAGCTCAGTTTCGCCGCGGCGGCGAGAGGCTCCTCGGGACAGGCGGAGCTCGCTCACCTGAATTAACGAGGCAGCTCTATTCTTACTCCTTTAAATGCACGCGCCTGCATAAAAATACATTATCTCCCTCATTCCCCAAGTGAGCACTGGAAAGAGAAAAGCCAGTGGGACGCTTGTTAGGAACAAAGATCGCCACCGTGTAGACAGCATTCTCGTTAGCTTGGTCCCACTCGTCTAGCTGAGACTGCAGCTTCCAAGTGCAGCAGGTTGAACAAAACTGGACTGCTTCCCATTTTTCGCACAGCTGATACAGGTCAGCTGGAAACTGAACTGTCCTCCCACCCCCCAACAGACACAGACATCGACAACCTGTGGATAATTTCCCTTTTCAGCAAGCTACCAGGTGACACCTTTGTGGCCTCCTAAGATTTTGTTTCCAGGAAACTCTGGTACCTGAATTCTCAGTCCTCCTGCGACCCTGTTACATGTGAGACTCGCCAAGCCATCCCCCGAGTATCAGCCAGCTCAGCTCTCCTCTGCGCTGCACCGCTCCGCAAAGCGTTTATCACACCGCGTTTCCCTGTGTGCCCAACGGGACTGCTGTCTGCAGAAGGGATACCCCGCGCCCCACCCTAAATACAGCCAGCAGCACCACGCAGGTCTCTCCCCTCCTGCCAAATGAACTATGTCTACGCATTTTCCTTCAGAACGCATTTTCTCTGTGTATCCTTCCTGAATCATTCTTATTAACTTCATTAATAGCAAGCTCGGGTGAAGGGAAAAAGCAGGAACAGAGAAGCCCTATGGAAAGGAAGGCAGAAACTCGGTAAAAGAGGAACGAACCTTGCAGAGATGTGCTTCCGATGCACCTGGGGAAGGCAAGAACACACAGAAGTTTCTTAAAGCCAGGCCTACTGCATTGTTACTGTGACCACCGTTCCTCTGGGCACCTCTGCGAAGTCCTGTGGTGCACACAGGAGAAACACAGACCGAGCAGCCAGAACGGCTGAGGAGGGAGAAGGCACGAGGAACCGTCAGCAGGCCTGCAGAGGTTTCCAGAGCACTGGCATGAAGAAATCTCAGCGAGTGACCGATCGGTAGAAGTGTTGAAGTATCTGCTGTCCAAAACCAAGGTAGTTTGGGTAACCAAATGGTGTAACGCGGACATTTGGGGGTGATGTAGCACAGCTGGTGACACGGCAGTGTCTAGGATTTGAACACCTGGTCTTTACGGCCATTCTTGATTTCAAACGCCCATCACCCCGCGCCTCCTCCTTGACAGCACTAATCTCTGCGCCACGGGAAAGTCTTTATACTTGTCATTCCTGCAGAACCGCTCTCACGCTTTGGTCAGGGAGACGACAGGCCTTCGAAGAATTCCCCAGGGCACACGGCTGGAGGGGAGGGCAGCGGACCCAGGATCACCGCTCAGCTTCCCGCTCCCAGACCAGGAGCCCGGTGAGACCTACTGCGTGCCTTCCTTCTGCCTTCTTTTCATTATTGTTTTTAAATGAGGGGAAAAAAAAATTAAAAGCAACTGGCAAACAGTTGCTTTTACACAACTTTCCTTACTTAGGCAAAGCAAATCCTTTGGAAAAGTCTACTTCAGTACGAAGATATTTTTTTTTTTACACCAGAGAGCACATAGAGGAAAAAAAACGCTGATAACTTTGGCTTCTACTTCTAAGGGGCCTTTAAAGGCCCCTCCCAACCCAACCCGCTCTGTGATAACGGGTAATTAACCGGAGCTGGCTCCGCGGCGGGACGGCTCCCCGCGGCACGGTTCGGCTGCACACCTCTGGCCGCGGCCCGCCGCTCCGGACGGCTGGCGGGGCCCGGCGGGGCCGGTTTGCCCGCCGGAACGAACAGGTTCCTCCCGCCGCCGCCGCGGGCCGGGCGCCCTCTCCCCGCCGCACCGAGCCCGCCGCCACCGGCCGAGGGGGCGGGGGAGAGCGCCCCCGTGCGCCCGCCGCGCGCCGGCGCCGCCCGCCGCGCGCCGGCGCCGCCGCGCGGTGACGCCATCGCCGCGCGCCGTTCCCGCCTCCCGCCGGCCGCGGCCCCCGCCCCTCTCCCGCCCCGCAGGCCGGCCCGGCGGGGAGCGGCGGCCGCGGCCCCATGCGGCGGGCAGGATGCACCAGAAGCTGCTGCGCAGCGCGCACTACATCGAGCTGGGCAGCTACCAGTACTGGCCCGTGCTGGTGCCCCGCGGCATCCGCCTGTACACCTACGAGCAGATCCCCCTCTTCCTGAAGGACAACCCCTACATCACCGACGGGTACCGGGCCTACCTGCCCTCCCGCCTCTGCCTCAAGAGGTGAGCGCCGCCCCCGCCGCCGCGCCTCGCCCCCGGCCCCCGCCTCACCCCCTTCTCTCTCCCCGCAGCCTCTTCATCCTCTCCAACGAGACCGTCAACATCTGGAGCCACCTGCTCGGCTTCCTCCTCTTCTTCACCCTGGGCATCTACGACCTGACGGCCGTCCTGCCCGCCGCCGGCGCCTCCCGGGAGGACTTCGTCATCTGCTCCGTCTGCCTCTTCTGCTTCCAGGTAGGGGCTGGGAGCTGGCTCCAGCAGCGCCTCCGTCTGCCTCTTCTGCTTCCAGGTAGGGGCTGGGAGCTGGCTCCAGCAGCGCCTTCGCGCAGGAGAGGGCTGCGAGCAGGGCGGCAGAGCCAGGCCGGCGGGGTCGGGCCTGGGAAGGCGCATCTCGCAGGGCACGGCTGGTCCAGGGAACCCACCCGTGGGCGAGGTGACTTGGGCCTGTTCCATTTACAGAGTAAAGGAGGGAGGACTGAGCGTGGCTGGCGGAGGAGAGAGGCTGTGAAAAACAACTGAATTCAGGGCCGTATGTCACAGCCGCAGGTGGTGTCTGATGGGGCTCCCAGACACCGTCAGCTGCTGCTGGAAAGGGTCACCCACCACAGCGTGAGAATCGGCCGTGGCCTGGTGCTGCTCTGCACTGGCAGTGTAGTCTAACTTGTCAGCTCCTGTGCCAGATGAAATCTGTTCTCCACAGCAGCCTTCAGGTGTGCCATCATTTGACCACTGAAGCTCCCTTAATGTCCGCTGTCTCTAAAAAAGCGTGAAGAGCTGCAGAGTGCTGTTCGTATTCCCTGAGGAGTACGGGATGCCTTTGCACAGCTACAGGCGGGGAAAACTCCCTTGCTGGCTTGGAAAGCACTGCCCTTGTGCTCTCCCCTGCTGCTGTTGAGGGCTGCAGAGAAACTCAAAAAACATTTCTTGGGGAAAAAAAATTATGCCAGCCTAGAAGAAAATAAGCGGCTTGTGTGTAGGAGTTTAATTCCTCGTGTGTTCCCTCAGTAAAGTAACACGGGCGCTGGGCAGTCGGGGTGGATTGGGGCTTTCGTTCCCGCTTGTGGTAGGTGGCCAGCAGAACTCATCATCGGCTGTAGGCGTGCAGACACGGCCCTGCTCCCTTGCGTGCTGGCTCCTCGCTTGGCCTCACGGTCTAGCTCACAATAACCCGATTTTCCTAGCCGTTTAACGTGGGCTTGTCAGGTATCACAAAGTTTTCTGTTCCTTTTTCCCCCTGCCAGAGAAGCTTGCAGTGGTTCCTGTTGACTGCTGGCAGGAATCAGACTTGCCCGCACCAAGTTGCACTGCCAGACAGGTAGCGGGTCAGGCGCACGCTCTGAGCTTCAGCGGTCAAGCTTGCTCTACTCCCTGTTAATTTTTAGGAATTAATGCACCCTGGTTTGAACACTTTGTAGGTCTGCATGCTTTGCTCAGTAGGATATCATCTTTTCTGTTGTCACCGCTCCGAGAAGACCAGCCGACGATGGATGGCGTTGGATTATGCGGGAATTTCCATTGGGATCCTGGGCTGCTACGTGTCGGGCGTCTTTTATGCGTTTTACTGTAATAGCGTAAGTTTGAAGCACTTGTTTGTGTAACGTGGAGTTCCTGGGGTGCGGCTGTGGTGCCCACGCTGTAGGAGGGGTTCACCGCAGGCTGTCCAGTGTCTCTCCGGAGACAGAGCTGGAACCTGGAGCCCATTCCCTCTGGCTGCAGCAGAGCTTTGCGTGTTGCAGTGCCAGGCAAACTGAGGTTTTCCTGTCAAGCTGTCAGTCACACCAGCCTCAAGAAAATATTTCAATTTATACAAAGGCCAGGGAAGCTTTACAGGTCCTACCTTTATCGGATGCATGAGGCTGATTATGGGATGTGTCCCCATCACGACTGACTCAAACACCATTTCCCTTGAGGCGAAAACGAGCTTATTTCCTCCTCATCTCCTATGGGATGAGTAAAATCAGCTCCTTTCCAAGGCCTGGATTGCATCCACGCCTGCAGTGGACGCGGCGGTCGCGTAGCTGAACACACCCGCTGAGGCAGAGTCTATTTAAAATGTTTTGGGGAAGGTGCTGCTGGGAACAAATGATGTTCTGCCAGGTGTGCCCCAGCCAGAGCCCCTTCCCCTCACTGGCAGGTGGGAAATACAGGTCCGTCCGTTCCACCCCCACGATCTGCGCTCGCGGCACTGACAGGAGATGGGGTGCATCGTTCCGTGTAGTCGTGTAAACTTTCTACCCAGAGTTTACTGTCACACATGCTGAGCAAAGCCACAAACTTGCTTTTGTTTCTTTTTTTTTTCTCAGTACTGGCGGCAGGTATATCTCATCACTGTGCTGGCAATGATCCTGGCAGTGTTTTTTGCTCAGATTCATCCCAGTTACCTCACGCAGCAGTGGCACAGACTGCGCTCCATCATCTTTTGCTCCGTGTCTGGATATGGAATTATTCCCACCGTCCACTGGGTTTGGCTCAACGGCGGCATTGGCGCATCCATTGTACAGGTAAAAGAAAAAAAAAAGAAGAAAGTAAGATTCCCTTTTGCTTTTCACTTACCGTCTTCCTTGAGCCCTCTGACACTTTGAAAAATGAGAGGGAAGCAGCAGGAATCCAAATGTCTTGAAGCACAGAGTTCTTTCAGGTGATACGATCCAAATGCAAACACTTAGAAATTTACTGAGAAGCAGTGAACAGGTTGAGCGGATTAAATCTGCTTTACTGATTGGAAACTGCACCATGAGAAGGAGAACTGGATAGCAGTGTGAGTGAGCCTGTCTGCCCTCGGGCAGCGCCGCCTGCGTAGGTGGACCGCGCCCTTGCCCACCCCAGGGCGAGGGACGGGGGCGAAGAGCTGAGCCGGCTGCGCAGCGGGAAGCGGTCTGGCAGGCTGCAGGAGTGCTCTGGGCCCTCTGCCTCCGCAGCTCGAAGGGGAACCAGAAGACACTGGTGGGATAATGATTTACCCTCTCTTCTGGTCCCTGGGCTGGCAGCAAAAACCAGTACTTGCCTGCTCAGTGCCCTGTCTCTTGCACAACCCTCATTTAGCTTGGGCGTGAAGCCACTGAACTGTGCTCCTGGTTTTGTTTTACCACTCAGAGTTGTGCTCTGAAAGAGGTGCAGCTCAGCACGGCGGGAGGCAGTAACGCGTGCCCCAGTACAAAACCCCACAGATCATTCCAGTTACCCGGGGACCTAACTGTGCTGGAGAAACGGTTTGCTTTTCCCGGTGAGCGTAACTGCACCTTCTCAGCCCGGCCCTGCTGGAGGACCGTCACCGGGGGTCACGGTTTAGCCCAGCCCCGCTGTTCAGTGTGGAAGAGCAACACTGACGAGTATGTGTCGTCCTTGGACAGAGCACTTAACACTGGCCTGCTAAAAATCAGATAAGCAGGAGCGTTTCCCCCATGCCTTCCCCATTTCGTTCCTATAGCAGAACAGTAGGCATGGTACGCATTTTGTTTCCATGCTTCAGAAAAATGCTCCACCCGTGGTGACAAAGCTTTCTGTTAAGCAGCAGCTTACGAGTGGGTTGGCTGGTGATTTGCCATGCAGGGCGTAGTGCTGCTGCGGCCCCGGTTCGAGCGACAGCGACCCCAGCCGGTAAGGGAGATTTGCAGGGAAGCCTCCCTCATCCTGGCCGCGCTGCCTAAGGTCAGTGTAGAGAGATGCCCTTGAACTGACACCTCCCATGTCTGCTGGAGCCTGCACAGAAACACCAAGTAGCTCGTGTACTGAAGCAGAGAGGCCGTGGTAAAACAAGTTTCTTCCCATTCACGCTTTCCCAAACTCTGCCATTGCTGCCCCGTTGGATCTTGCCCACAGATAACACAGGCGGTGAAGTAAGACTCCGTGTTGTCATGCTTTTTTTATCTTCAGTGACTTTTTTTTTTTTCCTATTTTTACTTTCTAACAGAATAGGAGAGCTTCCTTTTCTTTTGCAGGAGTTTGCTCCGCGTGTAGTTGTCATGTACTTCATCGCTGCTGTAGCTTTTCTCTTCTATATTTCCAAAGTTCCAGAAAGATACTTCCCAGGTAGGAAATTCTCTTCTGGGTGTTTTTTTTTCTGCAGTTAAGCTTGCTGCAGTGTCACAGTCCTTGCTGTGACTCCTGAACTTCCTGTGAGAGCACAGGTTGACCGTGTTCCCCACGAAGTATTCTCATACAGAGTAAAACGTTTGAGTGTATTTGCATCTAAAGAAGGCAGACAACTTCTGATAAGTTCATTAAAGAACTTCCACTGCCTCCCAGCAGCAGAGTTTATAGTTGAGCTTTGGAGGAGACTGATTGCTAATTGCATTGCAGGAGCTGTTGCCAAATTTAACAGCTTAACTTCTTGCCCATTTTTTCTTTCCCCGCAGGACAGCTGAACTACCTCGGCTCCAGTCACCAAGTATGGCACGTCCTGGCCGTGGTGATGCTGTACTGGTGGCACCAGTCCACAGTCTACATCATGCAGTACCGACACAGCAAGCCCTGTCCCGAGTACAGCGCAGGCTTGTGAGCGAAGGTACAGCCGCTTTCACGCTCATGGGAACGGGATATTCTAAGGAGCAGGGGGTTAAATCATCTGGGTTTAACTTGTCACACGTTTCAGTCTGCCTCCCTAATGAGCTTCCCCAAGAAAATGCCGATCAGTGCGAGTACTTGCTTGGAAATAAAAAAGCAGCGAGCTCGATGCCCGGCGCTCTGCTGTGCGTGCTGCTGCGCTGCGGGAGGCTCCAGGCGGCTGCGACGCCCTTCAGCAGGGTTTTAGGACAGGCTGGACAGCCGTCTGCCAGATCCCTTGCAGCTGTTTCACCACTTTAAGAGCCTCCGGCAGCCGTTAGGATGTGTTCCTAAGTAGCCTTTTCCTCAGGCCTTTGTCAGGTTTTCAGCCTACTCAGCATTGACCTGGATTTTCTGGAAACCCGGTGAGAGTTGATCATTTCACAAGCACAGTAAGTGACTCAACTTGTTTCCCCGCTGTATTTCAGAGGCGCGGCCGTGAACTTTCTGACCTTGAGGCCTGGGCCGTACCCGAGGAGCTGAGCTATGAAGTGAAGCACCGAGGCCGTTCCTTTTCTGCCTTCTGGACTGTTCCCCGTGCGCTGGGACAGGGTGGTAGGAGGAGTTTTTGATGAACTAACAGCACTGCCCGGGGTCTGACATGCGTTCCCTGTTCTGCAATCAAGTACAGACCAGGGCTTCCTGCAGCGGGACGAGGGAAAGGCGGGCTGTCGACCACAGCGTTGGGATCACGGCGCTGGTTTTTTTGCTTGGTAAACACAAACAACAGAAGTCCTCACCCTTGCGGAGCCCACAGGCCCGCACGCCAGGCTGTCAGGTTTTGTTCAAGCGGACGATGAAGAAACCGCTCCTGACAGCGTGCTTGTGAAAGCGTGGTGACCGCGGGACCTGCTCTCGGATCCAGATCGTGGCACTACGGTGTGTTGCGTCCTTCAGCCTTTGAGCGACGCGCTCGCGCTTCAGCACCGGTACGGTAACGTATGGAACTGCGTTCAGTGGACTCTTGTGTTTTCTGGACCATTTCTTTGCCTTTTTCTGGAAGATAAGATCACAGGTCAGCCACCGTAGATAGATCTTCATTTCAAATCTTAAATTGCCTCCTCCAATATGGGCAGTGCCATTACTTTCATTTCTCTAGATCCCTTTGGTAATTTGGAATTCTGAAATATTTCAGGAGTAGCACCAGCCTGTGTGTTCATGTTTGTCTCTCTCTTGCAATCAGGGAAGTTGCTGAGAATTTTTTAAGTTGCATTTGTTGAACAGGAGGAGATAACACACCCCGAGCAGCGGCCCTGCGGTGGTTTCCAGCCGCTGAACTTGGGCCTTTTCCCGTGTGACGTATGGCTCTGTATCGGACTTCGTCACTGAAAACGACTTACGGGCACAGGCTTTCCGCAGTGAAGAGGTTGCCTTGGCTTTTAGAATCTGCCGTGAAACCACGTCTTATAACGCCGGGGAGACGCGACGCGCGCAGGCTAGGAGCTGTACCGCAGTGTGATTAAGCTCCATGGATGCCAGTTTTCCAAACGGGATGGGAATTATGGGGATTTTTGGGGTAATCAGCATTTTTAAGTGGCTTTTGAGTAGCAGCTGGGCCTGTGTTTACAGTTCAGTGGAGCAGCGGCCGCGCATGCCGCTGTTTCGCGTGATCAAGTGTTAGTCAGCGTTACCCGTGTGGAGATGGCTCGGCTGGCCTCAGGGGGCTGCTGCAACTTCGTCCCAAGTGGTTGAAGTTTGGGACCAGAGCTGTTGAAAGACACGACGGCATCGGCACAGCTGGTGTAAGAAGGCAGAAAGCAGGAGCCACCCTGTTTCTGCTTTGACTGCAGGCAGAAAGCATCTGCTCTGGGATTAGAAGCTGGCCTAGCTGAGCTCGCCACAGCCCCCTTCCTCCCTGCAGCGAGGCCTTGTCCGATGGCCAGCCCGGGGTCTTGCACCCGCGGCCGAGCGCGACCTGGCTGCGGGCAGCCACGCTGAAAGCCCGCTCACGCACAGGCAGCCCTTCACGCGCTGTCGGCCCTGTCCGTGCCTTGCTCTCGCCTCTTTCCTCCCGCGGAGGGTTTTAGCTTACTCAGAGCGGGGAGCTGCCTTCTAGCAGTGCCCTCCGCGGGGCGGGCAGCCTGCTGCCAGGTGCCCCCTCCCTCAGTGCCAAGGAGACACGGAACAGCGCTGGGAACGGGCGCTCGCTGGGACCCAGAGGGCCGGATGCTGGCTTCTCAGCCGGTATCCTGGAGAGGAACGCTCCCTGCCTGTTCAGTCCAGGGGTGGGTTTTGGTTTTTTGCAACTCAAGAAACAAGCAGCGGCAAGAACTGACTTTGCAGTCAAGATTCACCTCCCAGATCTTTGAGCCTTTCCGTATAAAGACTGTTTTGTTTTTGTTTTTTAAACTTGCCGGCCAAGCGAGTTTGAAGTGCACTAATTACCACTACTGGAAGCCTGACCGGGAACCTGCGAGTAGAAAAAGCTCGTTTCTAGTGTCATGTGAACAAAAACATTGGCAGAATGTGTGTTCATGTACTGAAAGCATACTGACTTTATAGTTTGCTAATGTATTTTTTTTAATGTAAACTCTAACTACTGTAGCAGTTTTCACTGGATAAGGAAACTGACTGCCAAGCTGTACATTTTTATTACCCTGACAAAATCTCTCACGCTGCATGATGGTCTCTTGTGTACATACAGAACCTGTAAATAAACTTCAGTCCATTGGATGTGCACGTGGAGTCACACTGTTTGTGCACTGCACGCAGCGGAATGACAGATGTGAACTGCTCAGCCGCGCAGCTTCTCTTCCTCCCCCGGGTTTCAGTCTGCAGGGAGCCTGTCTCCTGCCTCGCCCCGGCGCAGCAGGGCCGCTGCTCCAACCGCACTGTCATTGCGGCTGGTGTGCGGTGGATTCTGCTCCCCATCCGTGTGCTCCGGGTGTTCTAGAGCAGCCCTAGACCCATCTGCTGATGAGCTCAGCCGTACAACCTAGCACCTTCACGTCTAGATAGTTTCCGAGCAGGGCCTGGTGTGTATCCGAGCAGCTCGGGCTGGTTCTGGGGCCGCGTCCCAAGCAGAAGCAGGAAGGGGTCACCCTGACTCGGCTTCCCCCACAACAGCCCTCTTCCCTGCCTCAGCTTTGTAAAGGCGCCCTTGCCCTAGCCACAGCAGTGCAGCTGCATGCAAAACCAGTGATGAGAAATGAAGTGCTAGCAGTGGCACTGCAAAAACAAAACATAATAACATCGCCAGAATACTTGTTAACTGCTTTTGTACCCTGCCTACAACTAGAGCCCACGGCTGGCAGCTTGTCCTGATCCCTAAGGAACTGAAAACAGGAGACGATCAACAGCTTTCTAACCAGGTGGACCAAGGGAGACGATGGGGCAGCAAATACAAGTATTTTAGAACGTTTTACAAGAGCGACAGGAGCCTATGGCCACAGAAAGCAGCCAGCAGAAGTAGCATCGCTTGTAGTGAGGAAATTAAATCCTGAATGTGAATACTTAATAATGCAACGCTTAAGGAGGTCTGCCAAGGCACTGTTACCACGTCCGTTTATTTAACAACTCCAAGTATTGTATGACATACATCAGTTTCACAAAAAAGTTAAGGTTCTCTCTTTAGTGGTACACAAAAAAGCTTTAGAAATTTGAAGTCTAACAAGAAACGGAAGTGTAGTTCAGGAAAGTGCACTTAAAAGCTGAATGCCAGCAGTTTTAAAATTGTTTTTATGCTCTTTAACGTTAGGTGATGCCTTAGTCACTAATTTAGCCGTACACACCATTTCCTTGATTTTCCTTTCAAAATAAGCACTACGGGAAGTAACACAGCAGCCAGCCTTTGCGCTTGTTTTTTCCTTTGCAGCTTTCACTCGTACTTACTCCCTCCGGTCACACAGAAGGGACTGTGGCTGCTGCGTTACTGAAGACACAGCGACTCCCAGAGAGGCATGAGGTGTGCGAGTATGTGTATATTTTATATATACTTCTCATATATAAAAATACACGCTATCGTATAAAAAACTCCAGATAAACTCTGATTCTCACAGTAGCAAATATATCAACTTATTTTCACAGTACTTGGGTTTACTAGCTGGGACGCCCAGAACGGGTCCAAGCTCTCTCCTCCCGAGCTGGTATTGCCGGGTCCCGCGTGACGCAGGGCAGGCGAAGAACCGCACACTCCTCAAGGCCGATGGGGAGGCTGCAGGGAAACGCCACTATCGCATTTTTCTTTCAATGACCGCAACCCTTAGGGGCTTCTTCGTACCTTTCGACAGAGGCTCCCTCTCTAGCAGCTGATTCCGAACAGCCTGTGGCTCAGTTGTTCAACACGCTGAACGAGAGGCTGTAAAGCCCACGGGTATCTCCTGTTGGAAAGGAAGCATCGGCTCCTTACCTTGCCGTTCTTGTCTTCACGGGCAGTACAGTGCATCTCCAGTGCAGCAAGGTCTTTCCCGTGGTTCAGGTAAGGTCCCGGTACGCTCCACGGCAAGCACACGCACGAGCACACGCACCAGATAAAGGCAAAGGGGCAGCACGTTCCCCGCCAGTACCACATCTCGTCTCTTAGCTGAAATGAAACCCCAGCCGAGGCTGAGCTGTGTATACACAATACATTCCACGCCCAGTCACCTTAGCAAGGCATCCTCATCTCTTTTCTGGCACAAGAGAGGATAAAATAATTTTCACTCTAGACACAAAACAGTTACATTCATGCAACAACCTGTTTCCTAAGCAGAATACACGGAGCAAGGTTTATTACGGCCATTGGAAAGCACGGATCATCGGCCGTAACCCATGGGCGGCCAGAGGCACTACGCCAGCTTCAGCCTAACTCGGGTTTTCGGCTTGCTTTACCTCGCCTCTCAGCTTCTGCGTACGATCCCGCTTCAGCCTTCCTGTAATGAAACGGAACCACCGACGGACCCTCTGCCAAAAAGCCAACCGACCCGCCGCACAAGGAAAACCTGTAGCGCTCCTCAGCCTGCAGTCTCAGGGTAAAGAGACAAAAACCAAACACGCCTCCTCCCGTTCCTAATCTACCTGAATATTTAGGCCCACACTAAGCCTCCCGATGCACAGCCTTTCCCTCCTGTCCAGCAAGCACCTCTCCTTTCAGGCATGGAAGCTGAGCCCCAGTCCCACGCGCGTTGTTAACCCTTTCCTCTGGCACCAGACGGCCGAGTGAGCCCTGAAGTTGCTTTCTGAGGAGGGGAAGGACTAGCCACGTTTCACACCACGGGTCGGCCGCCTGTTGTTTTATTCCCGTGTTCTTTCCACCCGCCCACGCCATTTGTCATAGCATTCGGCTCCAGCAGTGCTTCAGGCAGGTAAGTAGCAGTTCAGAAGGAAACAGTAAGAAGGCAGCTCATAAGCACGCGCAGAGAGAAAAGAAAAAACAGTAAGTTAACCTGAGTATCAGAAAATGCTACAAAACTCGGCGTGCACTTCTTACAGCCTTTGGCACAAAGAACCAGGTGAGAACAGTAGTAATAAAGCCTAAGAAACTCCTGTGCAAATAAAGTTGAAACATTTCTACTCATAAACTCCTAAGAGCTTAATTTCTAAGCCTGAAAAAGGCAAACGTAACCACGCACAGCTGTGCTTTCACTTCCACCCTGTCAGAAAACTGAAAACGAGGAAGATAAAGGTAATCAAGGTGTACGGATGCATATGAGCTACTTCCAAACTCCAGGGCCAGGGGAAGCTATCTCCATACATCCGAGTGAGCATCTTCTCAAACCAACCCCAAAGGAGTCACGTGACGTGTTTTTTATCTGTTGTTTTCAACAAATCCCGTAAGGGATCCACCCCCAGCCCACCCTCACACATCTCGGGACAACCATATAACCGGCAGGAGACTGAACAGAAACGCACAGCCCCTAATATTTCACTTGACCTCCTGCGAAAGGGGGAGACGGGGACACAGAGCCACGACTGCTAACGTCCTCCATATAAACATGCAATTGTCTCCTCATCAGCACCCAGCAGGGCAGGATGTAAAGTTAAGACAAACAGAGGAACTACCCCCTTCCACTTCCTCTTTGGGACCGCCACGGCAGTTAGGCAGACCAACCGGGCCGTCCCGAGCCGTACTCGCGCTGCAGTCGGCGTACGTGGCTGGGCACAAGTTGTGGGGCAGCCGAGAAGCCCTCCTGCCTACACACAGCACACACTCTACAACCCGGTAACGACATCTTGTCCTCCACCAGCCTGTTCACATCACCTTCCCAGCACCTACGGGCACCGCGCGCTGCCAGGCCTGCGGCCCCGACGGGCGCCCCAGCGCCTCGGAGGTGCGGTCAGCAGGACAGCCGTCCCGCCCGTAAGGCTTCGCGGTGTGAAGCGCCGTTTCCCGGTACGGCAGCGACCAGCTCCTGCGAGCCACCTGCTGCTTACTGCTTCTGCTCTGAAACAAACCCGCGTTCAGAGAAGTTTCTTCAAAGCTCAGTGCATTTACAAAACCCTCTTACAAAACACACTTAAGTACAAGAACAGATGCATGACAACTTAAAAGAACATTACGTTACAGTCATCTCATAAAATTATTATTGTTTTAAAAAACAACAGGTTTGAAAGAGTACACGTTTTCTTTGCAATAAAAATCCAAAAGAAAAAAAAAAAGTATTTTCAGAGACAAATCCCAATTTGTAATCAAATAAATCTGATGGTTGCACCTCACAGTCAACTGTAGAGTCATCTGAAATACTCCGTACGTGCCAAACGATGTCCTCACGCAGACCAGCCTCTCCTGCCAGCGTACTGAGTGGTCTTCAAAGTGCTGCGAACACCGGCTGCGTCCCTGCTGGTCTACCCCTCCGCACCCAGGCTTTCTGGCTCCCAAACCATTACATGCTCTGCATCGCTAGTTTTAACTCTCAGCTTCCAGTTGGCTATTTTACATTAATGGCACTTAAAGTAAAAAAACACAAACAAACATAAAGAACTTTTAGGCACACAAAAACATCATCTGCCTTTCATCTCTGCAGCTGCATAGATGTCTACCGGGTCCCACGCCACAGCCGTGCTCTGGAATTCCGGGCACAGCCCCCTGAGGACTTGGCTGCTTTATTTTTAGGATTAATGAAGGTAGTTCTCACCTAGGAAGCCAAGACTCGGCTACTTCCAGCAGATCCATCTGGATATTAGTACGTTTTGGTTCTTAGGTCTGCTGAGACCGAGACACCAAGAACCACCACAGCTCCGCCAGCCTACCTGTACGTATGGAAAACCTTCTCCTCGGTCTCCGCCCGTCCCCCTCCCTCCATCTCCGCACACCGCAGAGAACCGGAAAGGCAAGGCAAAAGTGCAGAATGACAGCATGTTCCAGGGCCCGAAGTCAGAGACAGACCGGGACTCGGAGCTGATTTCTATTTTCATCCCGGGAGCCATCTGTCATAACTAAGTTACGCTCCCAGTTTGGTTTTGAATATTTTGCTCAAAAACCCACCCCAATAAAAATTTTCCGTCATTCCAAATTTCATTGTGCACGTTGGCCGTGCCTTCTTGAACTTGAACACACTGTATAACCCGTGTCCCTGTCGATTCAACCAGATAAATTAATCCACTAATTAAAGCCTCTACTAAGTCACTCGGAGAGCTGGAGAGGGGGAACCCATTGGAAGCATTTACTGTTTGGAAGGAAAGGGAGCAGCTCCAAAGGGATCCAACTCCAGCGCCTGCTGCTGCTGGCTCTGCGCGCTCTGCACAACCAGTTCTGTGAAGGGGACTGCACCAAAGTCATCCGTTTTCAGCCCGTCACCGCCGTGAATGGCTCCGTGCAAGGAGCTCTGCCTAGGCCTACCGGCCACGACGACTGCGCCGTGATCCCCGCGGCTGTCACCAAACCCTTGATGCTGGGGATGCCGCATCAAGTCCGCTGGGAGGAAGGGTTTGGCTCCGAAAGGATCCAGCAGACTCTCGTCCGTCTGCAGAGGGTTGGTTCGATCCTTGCTGTCAGTCAACGCAACGCTTATGTTCTCTTTGGAGTCCGAGATAGTCAGGAACTCGTTGCTGCTCTGCGAGTCCCTGCGGCCCGCCTTCTTGTGCCTGCGGGCTCTCTCAGGGGTGCGGTAGCTCGGTTTCAACGCCTTCTTTGTGGTGGTCGGGGTGCCGTGGTGCCGCTTGCCGTTGTTCTTTGAGACCTCCTGCTTCATGCGCCGTTGGCGGGAAGAAAGTTTCTGCAGGTTACGCTGCTGCTTCACCTTCTGCTGCTGAGTCCCTGTGATCTCTTCAAAAGGAACCAGCCCAAACAGGTCCTCTTTACTCCCTCCAGTCCTGGGGAGAAGGGAAGGCTGAAATGGGGTGCAGCCAAAAATATCAACGCTCCGTGGCGAGGTGGGGGAAAGGAGAGGCTCAGTTCCCGCCACCTGTCCATCTTGCGGAGAGACCTTTTTGCTGAAGGGGGCTTTTGTGAAAACATCAAAGTCATCCTGCTCTTGGTTCAGGCTAGGAAAAGCCATCTGAGAAGAGACATCTCTGTCCGTCTTCTCTTTTGCCTGAGGCTGCAGAGTGAAAAAGGGCACTGCCCCAAACACGTCAAATTCTTGGCCAGGGTTCGCCTTGATTACAGTACTTGGCTGCTCCGACAAGGACCTACGCATTGAACTGGGTTCTTTGACTTCACCGCTGCCCAAACCATCTCTGAACCTACCGCTCAGGAGCCCTTCCGCAGATTTTTGCTTGGTACGATCAGAATCGGAGTCAGAACTTTGCTTCTCTTCCTCCTCTTCCTCCACCTCTTCCTCAGAGTCCATAAGGAGAGGTCGGTGGCCTAAATTCTCTGGTTCTGTATCATTGTCGTCATTGAAGTCTCCATTCTCTCCTTGCAGGACTTCCTCATCCTCTTGTTCTTCTTCTTCCTCACTGCTCTTTGGAGAAGGAGGATCAGATTCAAAGTCACTCTCTGACTCATCGCCACCTTTCGTCACTTGTCCCTCTGCAGTTTTCCTCCCTGGCCGGGGATCTCTGAAGGCATGGCTCGGTTTTCCAGCCTTGGTTGGGGTCCCCAAGTGATTTCCTTGATTGCTGGCCGAGTTATCCACTTGTTTTCCAGGGGAACCTGCAGGTCCGAAGAAAAATGCAAAACAAAACTTGAAATACACTCTTAAAGTTCACACTTACTCCACACACCTCACAGCCACACATACCAAGAGCTGATGCAAACACACGTTCTGTACCGACTGAGGGAAATGAGGTAAAATCAGATCTGACACTCAAACCACACTCAGGAAACTGATCCGCAGTCAGACCTTCCCGCTGTACTGCTCAGGCACAAGGTGTCAGAAAGACAGCAGCAGTATTGTTGGGGCACGGAGCAGGGATCCCTCCCCTCAGCAGGACCAAAGCTGTACTTTGGACTCGTAAATCCCACCGAGAATGAAGCCTGATGGTTACTGCCATCGGGGCACTGGACAAGGTCTCCCCAGGTGCTCCCCCCTGGTTTCAGCAGAAGGCTCTCTCCATCGGGGCCTTCCCCACCAATAACGCCAACAACGCACACGCTGTCAGAGCAACACAGCAAAGCTTTTTTTTTTTTTTTTTGCAAGCAGTACTTGCCTGGGCCACCAAACCTATTCTTAGAGAATGTCTTTTTCTCTAGTGAGACTAAAGCTCCACACGCAGCCCCTTCTCGCTTCTGGTGTAGCAATTCAAGCAAAAAAAGCGATTGCTCTAACTAAAGATCGAGAGGAGTGTTTTCTCCTTTGTTTCTAAATAGGATCCGTCAGCTCAGTTTCCTCCACGGAAGGAAATTTATCTATTCATTTTACTCTGCCACCTTCATCCCCGCTATTTACTACCTGACAACTAGAGCTAAGAGAACAATTCACTGATGACTCTTCCGTGGGGCGGTTGGCTTCGAAATCCCGGGAGCAGTAAACTTTGCATCGGTAAATAAAACAGATGGCAGGAGCAGGCAGAGCGGATCAGCCTACACAGCGCCCTTGGTACAGCACTCATCAGACTTACGCACAACATGTTTCTCCCCAGGTCGGGGCCCCGCTGCTGCGCAGAGATGCTTTCAGGAGCGTTAACTGACTGTCGAATTGCTATTTGAAGAAAATTAGTAGGAAGAGAAGCGAAACGCATATTTCCTCTGAGGACGTCCTCTTCTCCAGGGCACAGACCACACGGCAGCCACGCCGCGTTAACAGTGTATAAGCGAACACGTAACGCTAGTAACAGCAACGACAGTTCTCTCTGCAGGCACAGAGCCACTACTGAACGTTTGTGTCCAATGCTTCACAGGGAGCTACGTTCCAGTCACTCCAGGCTGAGTATCGCGTGGGTACCAACCTCCAGACGGGGGCCAGAGCAATGGCAAAACGAACCGTGTTTACGCTCGTCCCAGCGAGGACTCGGACTGACAGCCGCTCCACGCTTCCCAGTGGGCACAGCGAGTTCCTTCCACCCGGCCGGGAACAGCCACCCGCCCCGCTGCGCAGCGTCCCTAGGGAGATCCTGTGCAACACAGCACAGCCTGAGCGCCGGCTGCAACCTGCTGCCTCCAGGACCTGACAGGAACTGGGGACGGGGGTTGTTCCTCATTAAAGCAGTTATTAACGAGCGCCATTCACAGCACTGTGCTACGTTGCTGACCCTCTCATCTAACCAGAACTACCACCTTCCATTTACAGCTCTGGTAAACAACTGCTGAAATTACATCAACTCAACAGGTTCACAGGACTGAAAAAACGGGGGATGGATGTATGCACCAGTTCGTTCTTTGAGAAAAGAAACCAACCTTCGGCCAGAATCCAGCTCCTGACTCTCTTACTGTTGCAGCCAAGTGATATTTTGTCTTTCTGTGCTGCAGTTTAGACCAGAATATTAACTTTTACAAGAACAGGTTTTCTTTTTCCTTTTTTAAAAGCAACGAATAGTCAATTTCTTCATCCAGTAACCATTTTGCTCCTTTGTAATTACACTAAAAATAGCAATAACAATTCTGCAGCAATGTATTTTATGTATGGATTTAAAACTAAGATGACCAGAATGACTAAAACCATCAGGTGATTAGGGCTTTGAGCTCTTTCTTCTTTGCTTCTGGTGTCAGATTGCTTCTTATCTAACGAAATTTTAAATACTACATATTTGCTTTACCCGCTAAATTAGAATCTGGATTATTTGGCTGCTTACTTTATATTTCCCAGAGGTATAGCCTTCATATTGCACTATATAACCCCCTATCTTCCAAATCCTGCTGTTTCCAATATTTACTGAAACACTACTGGTAACATAAATGCAGTTAAGATGTGAAAGGAGAAGAAAAAGGAAATATTTCTAGATGAGATGTTAAAAGCACTTCCACAACAAAAACCCAAGCCTTTTATGTATGTCTATTTACACTCCCAAGAAACGGTTATACCTTTGTGCACCATTTCCACATGCAGGAAACAATTGGTAAAGTCATTTTTTTTCAAGACAGAAACTGAACCCCAGTCTATCTCATACATCTGACTGATTAGAGGTTTAACTGTTATTTGTTAATTGCTACCACAGTCACACTCACTGGAAAACAAACCACAAAGGACATAAACAACACAGAAATCCCAACCTCTACCAACAGCTGCCGGCTCGCTGAACAAGCCACAGGACGTTTCGCTTTCAGTAGCGGAGCTCTCTGGGCAGAACGTCCATCAAACAGGACTTGCCAACACACGGCAAAACACAGCCACTTCCCAAACCGCGCTCAGTGGATCCGTACCACCGCACAAGCCGTTCCAACATCTCTTAACAGAGCCACTTATAACAATTATTCCTGCTGACAAACGCGGCAAATTATTCTGGGAATCAGACAATGTAGTTTTTAAGGAAGATATATCAGCATCCTAAATATGCTTTCTTCAGTCTAACAGTTACGTAGAAGAACTGTGATGAAGTCAGGAACAACTCACTGAGCAATCCCCCGTGCTGGAGATTCGCCTTCTGTAGAGAACACAGAGACGGCGTACTCACTATGTACACAGCCACGAGTTCTGTTCACATCCGTGGAGCTCTGAACCACTCTTCACGGAAACGCTGAGCACATCACTCATTGACAGAGACGTGGAAAGTGCTTAGTTAGCAACAGTCTTGAAAACTGGAAGCACTTGCTCCTTTTTACAATACTTGACGCACAGCAATCTGTCCTGGCACTGCTCAGTTTTGTGGCCGCTCCTTCTACCAAGGGCACGGGGGCCAGGCCATCGCACGCTGAATATAGCACGCAACAGCCCTTCTGATGGCAGGGCCGAAGCAGCACACAGGAAAAGGAAGCGTGAGCCTGGGTATTTCTAAGTGTCTGTCCCTGCACATGAGCAACCGTTTTCTGACGCATCTCCATTCTGAGGCCACTCAAGGACACGGTAGCATTTTGTCTTTTTTCCCCAGCCATAACATCACCGCAGCCCCAGGCAATTAACTGCCTATTAGCTCATCAGCCTCAAACCCCTCATTTTGCTACAAACCAATTCTGAACAGGGTTTCTGGATTTCCAGCTCTTGAGCCCTGACGCTCCTCCTTATCCACCATCTCCTTACAGAGTTAGAAATATTACTTCTTCACCACAGCAAGAAATTTACGTTACCGTACTGTGTACAGGCTCCGAATTCTCAAAAAGCCAATGAATTTCCTATGATTACAAACTCACAAGGTACAGTAAGAGCCAAATATGACTAAAATTGCAGAACCAGCAAGTATGACTGCACACGCACAGCTTCACCAAGAAAGCACACGCCACACATCAGATGACACTGGGAGCAGCAACTGCTCCTGCTACGTACTTCTGAGGAAAGCACTTTTACTTCTGAGCTATATCAAGAGTGCTTACCTCGCTGCTCCCACGTTCATACTTTTCAGGAAAGAGCCAGCATCTGGCTTTATTGGTCGGTTTGTGTTGAGGTGTTGTAAGCAAACAGAGCCACCTGCTTCAAGCAGACACTAGTCTACAATATTAAACATTTTATCACCTACTAGAGACAACCCTCACTGAAGAAACCGGCGCTGCAGGCACCTTCTCATCTGCAGCGTCTGCGGCTTAACCCAAATTACAGGGAGAAAATTACAGCAGACTGGTATCAAAACCAAACCAAAGAAACAAAGATATCCTCCACAGAGCTATCAGGTTTAAACTAGCGACAGGAATCTTTGGTTTTCTTTTCCTGTACTACAGTTGCTCCCTCCCCTCCTAAAGAATTTAGCAAACTAAATAAATATACAGAACACTACAGACAGAAACTATGCCGCAACAGGCAGAATTCCCTGGTTTACGACAGTTTAATGCTCTGGCAAACAGCTTTCAAAAATGAAGCTTTCTGTCATGTCGATTTCATGCAATCTTCTCAACCTGAACCTCTGCAGAGACAGTTCAGATGTGTATTTATAAAAAAATGCTGCACAATGTTGAGTAACATCTGCTTGTAATGTACTGCGCAGATTACTACACTTCTAATCACGTTTGCATCTTGTAGGAGACAATTGTTCTTCACTCAAATGCCAGCCAGGTGGAACGTCTTTAATCATATAAGAAGATCCCAGTTTTCAAGGAAATTTTCTGTTCTGATGTTCTTTTTCGAAACATCCGCTTATAAGAGGATGAATTCCCTGTAACAACCGCAGTAATTACATGCCTTCTGCTGGTTCATCATTTTAGGGTAGTGCGGGGGTGCCGAAAGAGTGGGGCATAAGGGCTTTAAGCTTTCTTGGAATTGGTAACATACTGCCACCATCATTTCAGAACAATTTGCCACATGTCAGGCCCAAGGATTACCGGCGTGCTGCTACTAAATCTGCACTATTTCTTTGACAACAGGCAGAGCCGCAGCTGCTGAATATCCTAATGGATTTACACTGCTTACCACCTTTATTTTCAAGAAGAATAAAAATGGGGGAACAAAAGGGTTCTGTCTGGTCTCTATTGTTTAGGTATTCTTTCAAATAATGAGGCTGCGAGTCAAAGTGTGTTACTAAAAAAAAGTGAAAGGTGATCATGACTGGTGTAAGATTATGGGGGGGTGAAATCACTACATCATTTGGGAGAGAAAAAGCACAGCACCGGCACAACCACAGACAGCATTTATTCTTGTGATGTGTTAATAAGTTCAAGTTACTTTGGAAGTGTTATCTGGAAAAGCTGAAGTCTAAAGAGGATCTTGATAAAGGGAAAGATTTTGAACCTGCCTTCAGCAAGTCATATGAATCCCTGACACCAAGGCCAAGGATCAGTTATGAAGTAACAGAAGCAGTTTTTTCTGTGAGTACAAATATTGACATGAACTTCATTTCCATGTCACGTTACCTAAATCCAGAACACTGTACAAAAGCCACAACAAGTCACAGGTCTGGACATCCTCAAACAAACAATTCAAGGGCAGTCGCTGAAGAAACATGAACCGAGGGCAGGACCTGTTTTAGTGGTGCAGAGGAAGTTGGCTCAAGTCTTTTTGTTACTCCCGTTCTCAGGCGAGTAACTTCTTGCTAAATTATTCCGAGTTGTGTTTCATTCGGATCTCCAGGCTGCAGAGTAGTCCGAGAGCTCCAAAGCAGCGATACAGGAACTTGCAGTGGTCTGAAACCCTGTTAGAAGCAGTATACCAAGCAGTAACCAAGTGAATAATCGTCACCCACATTTCTTCGTGCCAGAACAACGCACTTTTTTCGTGTAACACAGTGAATGCTAAGAAACAACTACTGCATCGGAGTCTTTGCAGGGCCGTGTTGCGTCCCAGTCTCCAGCCGATTTCCATTGTACTGCTATCTGGCATGCAGCTGGCTGGTTTTCTGCCAGGCCCACACAGCCATGACAAGCCAGTTACACACCACACAGCAACATTGCTCTTATTCCCAGACAGACACCTATAACGATAATTTAAAGACACTACCCAGTCTTCACATGCACGAAGTCAAAAGGAAGCAGCTACAGAAATAAACTTGCTTTTCTTCCCAGCCTCTGCACAAAGAACACGCATGCAGTGACTGGGAAGGTGTTACCTATGTCTGTCGGAAGAAACAGCAGTGACTTGACCGGGAACCACCAAGTCTACAATAGAGCAGATGAGCTTTACAAACACTCAGTAGAACAGGTAAATAGATGATCTGAACTAGAACCTTATCCCAGTTTACCCCAATAAGACAAGCCAGAAGGCGGCCCACCGAGATTCTCCACAGGAGTAAAAAGCCTAGCAGACAGCTTCAGGTCAGCACTTGGGAGATCGTGACTGGAACTCCTTCGCAGCATCTCTGCTTCTCACACAGTCCATCTGTGTCATTGTACCATCAATCTTTTATTAATTCTCTGAATTGCAGTATTAAGCTGAGGGCAGCAGAAGGCTATCTAGCTCAGTTCAATCGCAGAAATAACTAGTGTAAACAAACATATGATGGCAAAAGGCCACCGAGTATAACTCAACAGCCAACCGTGCTACATTCATGGCATGTGCTTCTCATAATTTTACGGCAGCACAAAATGTGTGTGTCTTCTGAGCTCCTGAAACACTCAACTTGATGTTAACAGAGGATGTTATAACACAAGCTGGTTAAAACAAGCCTGTATCAAAAGCTTCCATTCCAAACTGCTGACTGCAGGAGCCAGTTTTCCCACTGTCACCATTCAGGGTTTCAGGCACTCAATAACCAGCACCTGTTTTCCACGTTAGCTGCCTGTCCTCAGCGTCCCATTACTGGCTATTCAACTGCACTTTCCTCTTTTCAGAAAAAGTTGGCAGTATTACTTTTGTTTCCATTAGATTGAGCATTGTAATTCTTCCTCACATAATTTTTTTTCTCCAGCCATCTCAACTTCTAAGCCATGACTATTTTCCACAAACGTTTTGGCATAAAGTAGTGTGTATGGCAAGCTTACACGTAGTACTTGTGAAAACACTTTTAATAGGATATACACCAAGCGCGAGTCCCACTGAGTGCTTCTAGGCTGTTTTCCTATCAACCGTAACAAGAGGAACCCAATAACATGGCAGCTCATTTCACAGAGCTGTTCGCCCTCTGCATAGCATATCAAGTGACACCCCTGTTGTTGGCTCTGCAGTCCCATCTGAGAAGAATAAGCACAGAAGCTCTGTCGGATAAACAGCCTCAGTCCATCCAGTTCCAGGTTGTCCTTCCCAGTGATCTTCATAGCAGCAGCAGCCTGAAGTGCCCTCAGCTCCACCGGGAAAATCCCAAGGGGTCACAGCTCTCAGCAACCCATGGTCCTTTCCAGCGACGATAAAAGGTTTCAAATCTCAACTCCGCATCTCTCCTGCATCACCTTCCCGGAAACATGTAAACGTACCTGATAGCAAGTATTTTGCTAGACTACCACCCCTTTACCTTAAACTGTTAGGTCAAAAGATGACACATGATCTTCAGCTTCTTGCTGCTTTCTCAGATCAAATCATACCTATTAGTTAAGTATTAAGTCAAGTGCTGCTTTTAGCAGAGAACCCTTAAGCCTCCAAAACTCAAGAAATAATCTGTGTGACTCTACTCAGCTACAGTCCATATAGAACAATATTTACAAACATGATAACTAGGTCTCTCAGAAAAAAAAAAAAAAAAAAACCCACAAAAAACCCCCACAAAAAAAACCACAGCAGAAAGACCATAGTTCCAGCTCAAATGTTGCTAATACAGTAGAACACATCTTCAACAGGAACTGTCACTTAGTAAGAAAGAAAAATATTTTTGTTTTATTTGTTTTAAATAGTCTGTACTGGTAACATCAACATTTCATCCCACTGTAATTCAAGAAGTCAGAATTGAGTAGTCAAAAACCTGGGTGAATAGTGATAACACACCACAGTTGCACTGTAGACACGTAACAATAAGCAAGTGAAACTTCTGCTCTACCTAAAGACAGTCTCTTACCCAAATGCTGGAAATGCGCTCAAGGTACTAAACATCTGTTCCACATTTTATTCAGTCATATTCCCTTTGACTCCTGAGTAAGGTGAGCATGCAGTTTACTTCTCAGTTAAGTCTTTTACAATCACAAGGAATAAAGCAGAAAAACACACTATAGAGAAATGTTGAGTACTAGAGGAAATCAAAATATTAACAACACTTGTCAACTTTGTCCTAGAAGGCCCTCAACTAGCAATAAAGTAAGTCTAAGTCAACACCATCCTCCTTTTCTTAGTTGTCTTACAACACCTCAAGACATTTCCAAGAACAATTTTGTCAGGAAAAGAAAACAGCTTTAATAAAGATGTTTCTTTGGATTTAAAGATTTATCACATCAGATTTGTTTGCTCTGTGTAGTCCACTGTTAACACAGAATTAAAAACACCTTCCTTGAAATCAAGCCAGTAAGTACACTTATTTAAATTCCAGTTACGAGTCAGCACAAAAAAAGCTATTGGAAAGCGTATGACTTGTTTTCCAATTAAACAAGTAACATGTTGTTCACAACCAACTTAACATTTCTCAAGCAGTCTAGTTTTTCAGCCATGATTGAACTTGATTTTTTTTTTTCCCTTAAGAAAAGGCATTTTCCCTTGTTTTTTAGTATGTTAAGAATTACAGCTTGGATTCAAAGTCACAAAAGTAAAACATACGACATAATACAGTAAAGCCATTCATTACTATCTAAGCTATAGTAGAACTATCTGAAAACCAGCCATGAGCACATATGTTTTTAAGACCTAAGGTGAGGAAAAAAAAAAAAAAAAAATCCCTAGACACATGGGTATGAATACTCAAGCCAGGAGCCTAAGCACCTGATAGTCACCATCTCCGATTTAGTAAAACTCTTACTGTCCATTTTGCATGTAAGCTGACCTATAAAACAAAGCAACTTCTTCCATGAAGACGCTAAGGTAAATCCTTCCAAAACGCCTCCTATAGAGCAAACATTTCCGCACTTTACAATTGCTTGCACATTGTATTGAACTACTGAACACTAACAGCATGACAGAGGTAAACTTGTCCTTTCCAAACGAGCAGAACAAAAAGAGAAACTAAGAACCCAGTAACAGACTGAGCAGAATTAATTCAAGTCTTCCTACCCACAGGAGAGGATACGGATGCAGAGGTATTGTTTCAAATTGCCTTGCAGAATACAACGGCGTCATCCTGTTCGCTCTTCCCCACGTATCGCACAAGAGCATTGTGAGCATTAAGCAGCTCTACTAGATGCTCTTCAGGAATGCCAAGATGAAAGCGAAAGGAAACACGGAAGCTAACTTAGGTTGACCCCAAGTAATTTATTTTAAGGCACATGATCTGAGCTTTTGGGCTTCTACAAGAACAATTTTTCAAAAATCATATTACGGCACCTTCATCACACAAGCACTCTCAACAAAACTTAGGTAGGCACCTAAGTGGCTCCGTAAGTACCTAAAGCTCTTTTAACAATTTAACCGTCATGTAGGCTTTACTTTGCCACATGTATCAAAAAAACCAGTAAAGTGCTGATCAAGCGAACGTTAAAACTGGCGATTAAGTTGCAGGATGATACAGTTTCATATTCACAGTTATGTTCACATATACAGTGTTATTTTCTCTTCCATCCAAGGTGAAAACAGCCAAAGCTGAACTGAAACACAACAATGAACCCCCGTCCCCTCCACGTGCACAGTCAACACATTTTGCTTGGTTTTACTCAATTTGCACTGAAGCTGTGCATCAAATACAGCAGAAGCTTACAGTCTTAACCTGGCTGGAGAACTGAACTAAAGGAAGTGCATCAGTCGGAAGGAGACTACAAAGAAATAACAAAATTTGGTCTTAGCAAGTAATTTGCTTTCAGCAAAAGCAGTTCTGGTTCTACCTAACTGATTCATACTGCACTGCTCCAATGTATCTGCGCTGACAAGACTGCGCAGTCCGGACGCTGTACAAGTACCTGGAACTGGATACAGCAGTACCTTTTAATTGGAGGTAATTAACACAGTAACAAAAATCTCTTCTACCTATCTACTGTCCTGAGGCAGCTGACTGTTATCGTTCTTTGCTCATTTAACCGTACGTACACTTTAGCAGATATGTACATAAACAGCTATCTATGTATGTACATAGACATAGGTATATATGAGGTAGTGATGTTACATATGAAACTTGCCTGGGTGAGAAATGAAAGGAACAGAACCAAAGGGATCTTCAGGAGGGTTTTTCTGTGGAGCAGAATGGGGCTCCACATTCTTATCTGAAGATGCTGTCCTGTCCACCAGCCTGTCTGTAAAAAACAAAATGAAACAGAACAAAAAATAAAATAAAATAAAATAAAAGGTCTCATGCCTACACGAATTTATCAATTGTATGGGGTAAGGGAGAAATATACTCTCAGCTAGGGGTTTTTTATGTTTTTAAAGATATCCTACATCATGAATTCATACTTCTTGGTCATTCAGGGAAGTTCACCCGTACAGACCAGTTGTTAATCCCCCTGTCCCACCAAGAGCAGCACGTATTTGGTGACGGAGTGCTCTAGATGAGGATCTCCGACATGTTTGCACCCAGTCTGTGCGCTCTGTAATACAAACTACTAGTCGTGTGTGCTCTTGAGGTTTTCAAGTCAGAATCACTATGCTTCTCTAAAACAGAAAATCACTCATTTCATCTAAGTTTTGGCCAGCCTTTGCCACAAAAAGTGAAAAGTTGACAATCACAGCAAAACAGCTAGGAGTACTTTTTCCACAACATGTAAAATGTGTTAGTAATTAAAAATAATTTGAGTGTCATAACACAGAGAAAGATAGCATCTGTTTCATATGGTCTTCAACCCTCAACCCTTACAAGACTGCTGGTTTTTTCTCTTTTTTTTTTTTTAAAAGAGGGATACGAAAAGTTTTTAACATTGTCCAAAATATGAAGCACTAGGAATCATAAAATCAAGTTTTTCTGTCTAAGCTCTATTGTAACACTGCTGCCAGCTAAAGGTCCGGCCCACCCAGCCCAAGCACCACACTGCTCCTCAGAGTGCAGACAGGCCCACCAGCCCCTGACCACCACCACTCTGACAAGGTGTCCACCTTCAGCTGACATCCTACACCCTCCGTGCAGAAGACACAGCATTTTGCTCTCCCCCTTTTTCACAGCAAGCAGCTGCTCTTTCCAGCAATTCCCAGCACAGCCTTCTTGACAATCTGCCACTGCAGAGAGGCAGCTCAACTGTGCCCTAATTACGTACCAAGCTAGCTGCCCGTTTCCTACAGCAAGCAGGAGGCTCTGCTAAGACACCCACCGGGGACTAGACAGCAAGGTAATCTACTTCAGACAGACTCATATTCACCCTGTGTACAAAGCCCAAGCGTTTTGAAACTACACGCCAGCGTTCACAGACAAGTGTTCTGTGCCTCTTCAAGTGTCTGTCACGTGAATTACCTCACGCTAACCTACTGTTAGACTCTCCAAAGAAGTACAAGCAGCAGTTGTTCCATTACAGGCAACTCCCACTTAAAATGTAATCCCAACTAGGGGATCCTAGGGCAGGAGATTAAATACTTGCTCTCACCTTAAGGTACACATATTGAAATGGGGCGAGATTAACCCACCCAAAGAGAAGTACCCTGCAGTGGAACAGCCAGAACAGAATACTAGCCGAGAGGCACTACAGACTACTGGCTGCGTGTTTCATACCACCAGCTTGAAGCCTGTAAGACAAACAACTGCCAAGCGTCACATCCAGCTAGAGTACTTACTCGTGATTCCAAACCATCATAACCATGTAGCTTTCTCTCCTCAAGAACAAAACGTTTCATTCGGAGTTTTGGTCTTTTGGGGGGTTTTGAGTTGGAGTTTTTCGGGTTGCACAAGGTGGGGGCAGGGGGGAAAGAGTGTTTTGCTTTGGGTTTTGGGGGCTTTGGTGTTTTTTTTTTGTTTTGTGGGGTTTTTTTTTGTTGGTTTTTGAGTTTTATCTTAGAAGAAATATATGTGACTTTCAACTGGCACCTTTACAAATGCAGACTGAGGGATGCTTTTGCTGTTATCCCTAATGATTTGCCTCCAGAGGAAAACCAGTTTGCTGCAAGTTTGCAGGCAACCAAAATCTACAGTAACTTCTACCGGGGCAACAACTTGAACTACCCTTTAGAGAGTCCCTGCAAATGCTGGCATGCAAGACTATGCAAGTTCAAGCCCCTAAATGATGATCAGATCTCCGAACTTCAGCAGCAGGGCTGGGGATTGTGGAAAATCAAGTGGACTGAAGTGCTAGGCATGCAAGAAAAGATGGGTAAAGTGAGTAAATACAAGGTTTCAACTCCTCCACGGCACCTAGGTGTACACATGCAAGGATACATCTCCCTGGAAAATACACTTTAAAATTTGTCAGTTCATCAAATCTAAAGGCTACGGGAAAAGGACGAGCCATTTTCCAGTCTTCTGAGGCACAAGTGTCATTTGTTCACCTCATAACGAGGTTCTCTTCTCTTGATCTGAGAGCATTTGAGAGTAAGGAGATGGTGATGGTTTCTTCAGCTTCACACAAGCAGAACAGATTCAGTGGGACTATCAGTATTAGAGTCCATTGTGCTTCAGATGCAACATCCTTAAGATAAAGACCCAAGTTGTTTTTCCCCTCGGTAAATAATCCTACGATTGCAGCCCAGACTGCTGCCGGAGACACGACCACGTGCCACAGCGGCCCCTTCCATAGAAAAGTGCAGTTACTTGAAACCACGAACAAAGAATCTAGCTGTTTCCTTTCTAGTGACAGGCCCAAGATTCCTCAGGAGACAGCTCTCTCGGGACTTTCTGAAGTACAAGAAGCACTCGTGCACAAGCAAAGTCTGCTAAGAACCAGAACTCTTTCCCGCACAGACGGTCTAGGCAGTTCCTTCATACTGTACATACTGCAAAGCCGACAGGCACAGAGCTGTGTAGGCTTTGCACCCACAGATGTCTCTGTTGAAGGACTAAGGTGACTCTGGGCCTCACAGGACTCTTCATGCAATTTAGTGTGAAGGTTGTCCTGGTACGTTTTCTCATTGAGAAAGGAGACCTATTTTTTTGGCTCCCAATTCTGCTCAGATTATTAAGCATTACAGGAGCTCTTTGTGAAGAAGCAGATTTCTTACAATGTTGTCAGAATCTCAGCATCATGTGCTGCTTCTGAACCAACACTAATACCGATGATGAGAACGGCAACAGCAGCAGCAGAGAAACAATGTACACAAGAACTAGGAGCTCTATCGCGTGACTCCGTATCGAAGTTCTCCACAAAGGTGCTCAGTTGAGAAATCTTCATTTAATTGCACATTACATTTCACTGCAACTGACATCTTTTTACTATGAAAACGTTCATAAAGCGTAAGCAAGGTATCCTGTTCTATGAATTAGTTCCCTTTTTAATGTAAAAATGGTTAATCATCACAGCAATATCTATCACTACATGCACTACATTAAGCTACTAAATGCATTAAATCCAACTTTTATGTTAGCCTGACAAATTATGACAGCATCTTGATCCTCTAACAAAGGCTGTGTATATTTAGTTACTCGTGTATTACTGTCACAAACACAAAAGCTTTAATAATACTCGACAGATTTTTAAAACATTTTAAATTTATGTATAAAGCATCAGCTTGACAATACAAACCAGGCTTCTGGAAGTGGCAAGAAAGGATTAATAACATAACACTGCAAAAAGTAATGTATATAACACTGCACAGGAGTTGCTAAGTACAGGATTGCTTTAGTAATAGAAAACGTAACCTTTTAGTAAATCTATATCTTGAATTCTCCTTCCTCAAAAAACTCAAAAATTGAGAAAAAAATGCCTTAGTAGTACACAGCAATCTTCTCTCGTAAGAGATAACATATATCGAAAGAGAATCAACCCTTGATCCTTAAGACAGATATCAAGAAATTCCAGGAAGTATTATACAGTTCAAGACAATTTTTTAGGTATAAGCTTGAATTGCACAATAAATGTCTCCATTACTCATTAATCCACATAAGTTTGAGGAAGTACCAGTCGACAAAATTAGGTATCAATATTTCTACTTGGACTGCAGTAAAGGCATTAACAGTGCAACGTAAGTTCATACCATCTTCAGCACAACAACCTTAACATAAAAAAGTAAGTTAAAAGGTCTTGGAAGTCTTTGATGCACGTACATGTGTACAAACAAATACACTGAGAAAAACCTGCAATGCTCCCCCTCCAGTGGGCTTCTAATAGAAATGAAGCCAAGAGGGCTGAAGAACAGCTGTACCTGCATCTCATGTTACCTATAAACAAGCCTGCCATCTAGCGTACTATTGGTCAAGCTAATAATTTTTTTATTTTTATGTTTTCTGTATTCAAGCAAGGAAAAAACTCTTACGCTGGTTATTACTAAGCATACCTATGCGGTTATGTTTACTTTTCTGATACAGCCTATCAAGTTTATTATCACATCCAGCTCTTGCGTGCACTGATTTATCTTTACTAACAAGTAAAGAAAAATAGATTCTTAAGTAGATTTAGTCTTTAAAAACTTGAGACTTTTTTCACACATGTAGTACAGAAACTGGATAATGGAATGATAGTAATACTTAACTATTCTCCCTGCTGGAGATTTAGACAGCTGTTAGAGCATTTGGCTCCAAGTTACCCTATCTTTTACTAACTGTAACTGTCGGCACGCAACTCAGATTTTTCCCCCAAAAGCGCTGTCAAGCGCTGGAACAGGCTGCCCAGGTCAGTGGTTGAGTAGCCGTCCCTGGAGGGATTTAAGAGACATGTAGACAGGTTAATGGTTGGACTCCATGACCTCAAAGGTCTTTTTCAACCTAAATGATTCTACGGTTTCTCAGCTTCCCCAGCTTACTGTCACCAACCTATAGAGCTACTCCAGGCAAGCACATTTCTTGTATAACTTTTTCAAGCATTTTGTAAAGCCGCTTTGATTACGTCCTTGGTTAATACCTTCTTCGGTACTTAGACCTGTTCAAAACATACGTGGCTTAACAAATCCATCTCGCAAAACTTATCGTAACTACAGTCAGCAGGGGAACAGCCGGTTACAGATTCTGGAAATGGCTAACGTTGTGCTGCCCTTATGGTTCAAGCTGACTCTCCCCAGATTCAAGACCGTATTGTTCCAAAACACTTCTAAACCTTCTATTGGAAAGCAGCACACCTGAAGACATTCAGTTCTATCAGTAAATAATTTCAAATTCTAAACCTGGATTTGGCACAGAGTACTTAACTTGTCAGCTGGTACATTATCTATTTTCCCCAGCTGGCAGTAAACCCTTTTACTGTAAAAAGTGTGCAGGCTACATCCACATCTCAAAAATAGTAATCTTATTTGATCAACACAGGACACAAATGAAAATAAGCAGCTAGTTCCATGAAAAAAGAAGTCACTTTACTTAACGATTAACAGTTAACGCGCACATCTTGTTCAGATAGATTTAACGACACAGAAACCCAAGAAAAAGACTCCATGGAAGGCAGAGGGGTTTGTTTCAATTAGTTCAATTTGAACTTTACTGCATTTTTAATTGCAAGGAACTTGCTGATAGTTAGTCAAGTACATACAGTCTGTTTTTTGACATTGTCAGATCTTACAAGTCTCACTAGTAAACCTTATCTTGACAAAACCAGTTTTAGCAAGAGTGTCTAATGATCACGTGTTAACGAAGAAAAGGAAGTTATTCCAAGTAAAAACCATGGAGATCACCGACTTGAACAGAACAAAGTTTATTCAACTCTTGCCATATCAGAACAATAAGGCAGCCCTTACACGTAGCCACTCATCGAAAAGGACATAACAGAACATTAACATAATGTAATAGATCTAATCTTTCAGGCATTTTCAAAGGACATATCAGGCCCACAATTTCCTGCTCTGGCGTGCAAGAAAAAAAGCTGGAAAGGACTAAAGCAAGCGGCCAATCTTTTCGTCCTACCTGACAACACAGCTCTGCTGTTCAGAGCTTGCGGACAATCAAGGCGACACAAGCAGTATTGAAGAGCTCAGGTATTACCGTTTCTGCAGTATTTGAGTCAGTAACTAACAATTTTAGACAGTGAGTTCCTATTGCACACATTTGCAAAAAGGGAAAGGAAAGGAAGAAGACAGGCCCAACCCTGCCCTCAAATGCCCAGAAAGAATTTTCTGTACACAGACTGCGCGGCCCTTCACAAGACAGGTGTTGGAACTGCAGAGCAACTGCAGAACCCTTATTTACTGGGAAGCAAAATAAGCCTTCAAGCGTCCCTTACTTGATCTCAGCAGGTCAAATTCTCTGTCCAGCAGCTCCTCCTCTGTCAACTTGGAAAAATTGTCCTCTCCAAATGGGTTCCAGCCTGACATATCAGGTGGGTTACTGATGTTCTGCTTTGGGTAACCGGCAATTGCTTCAGCATCAGGAATCCCTGACCTGTAAAGTCAGTTCACGGAAGCAAACAAAGAGTAACATTACTGGATTGTTTAGCAGGGGTGAAAATCTATTACGTGCTTCATGATGCCAAAATACTACATACAAGCAATACACATGCATTAACAGCTTATCCCAAAAGCATCTGAAAGCTAATCTAAGGAAAAATGGATCGCTTGAACCATGTGGTTTGATCGCATAAGTTCTGTATGCGATCCTTAGACTTTCATTTTCCAATTTCTTACCCGTAGCCAAAGCACAGAATCCTTCACGATGGTGACATGCCAGGGCAAAAAAATATATACCCTTTACCACTGAACAGCAACTATCCAACTGCTTTAAGTACTGCTTTACTACAGAAGCCAGTTATTTCTGAGGAAAGGATTCAGCAGTGCTCATCACAATTAGGAACGTAAGCAGTAAGTAACCTTTGGGTACATCTAGGTCAGAACACTTGCCTGCTTGCAGAGTAGGGAGAGTCTGCCACTGTTCCAGCACGCGCTGGAAGCGACCCAGGGTAGGAGATTAAGGCTGGTGAGAAGTCTTGCGGAGAAGTGATATATTCAGGAGACTGCGCCTGTTGCGACCGCTGCTGCTGCTGAGCCAGCATCTGCTGCTGTAGGAGAGCTTGCTGATATTGCTGCATCTAAGAAGATAATGAACATGTTACTAAAATTCATACGGGCCAGTGCTAATCTCGTATGCTAACTAACAACACTGGCCTTGCACCCAAATGCACTAACAAGCACCACACTCCACAAAAGCTTGGCAGCTTCAGCGCAAGCAAGAACCCAAACCTGTCCATCATGTAGGGGAAAAAAACTGCCCAAACAGGTCAGTGACACTTTTTTTGTCTTCCAACATATTACCACTTAGCTTTTTGTAATGGTTGCAACCTAAGTACACGCTACTGCCGCAGTAAAAGTTAGTTTTCATCATACCCTAGTCTTCATTATTAATAATCAAGATTTGAGGAAAAACTTCTCCTGACTTCTGAAATACAGATTACGCCAGTTAGCTTTCTTGCTTTTCGAGTAGGAATTTGATGCCGCCACATCTTCTATCACTTTGTAGCATAACATACATTTGTTGCTGAGGTCACTACTGGAAACGTTAATCATCAACTATGTTTTAAATTAGTAGTACTTCATCGTGAAGTTTAGAACATAAGCCACCTGAGTAACACAGAAGTGCAACTCCAGAGGAGTTTGCACAGCCAAGTTTGGATTAGCTCCCCCCCGGCAGTACCATTTTCAGCGCTGAACCTGACACTATTTACCACGTCCGCGGCTCATTAAAACTGCTCACAAGCTTCTCTTAGCCCGTCTTCACAACAGGCTGACAAACACAGCATGTATTTTAAGATTGTGCCATCTACGTTCCATTCTTGACATACCATAGCAGGATACTGAGATTGGGAAGGTTGCTGCTGGTACACAGACTGCATCAACAGCTGCTGCTGGACCATCTGCTGGTGCAGTGCTTGTTGATACTGTAGTCAAAAGAAGAAAATAGCTTTAAGAAGTCACGATCTCCCCTTTAGAAATATCCAGATATTTAGAAAAAGCATCAATTAAAATATCACTTCTGTCACTAAACAACGTTTTTGAATTAAGACATCACATAAGCAAGAATCAGGCTGCAATTCACTCACTGCATTTTCATTACTGCGTTTGGAAGCTTCGCCACTTTTTTTTCCCCCGAATTAATACCAGCCTATTTCACAAAAAATTAGACTACATATTCAGCACTGCCTTTTTCAAGGCAGGCCAATTAACATGCCAGCTTTTGCAGTTTTCACCAGTGCTGAGTAAAATAAATCACCTGTGCTTTAGAGAATAACATGTCTCAACAGGGGAAAAAGAGAATAGCAGCAATAGTCTTGGACAGGATCTGAAAGTTCTTGTCCGACGCAGATGCTCTTCCTTTACGTTTACAGTTATTGATGCTATGCACCTTAAGCAATTACACTTGACGATATGCAAGCTGAACAGTGTTAAGAGACACGGTATCCATGAAAAATCTGGGCGGACAGAACAACTGCAAAAAGAAAGCTCTTCACTGATCAAGAAAAAAAGAATAAAACAGAGACGGCAAAAACACTACTCAGATGGTATATGTACAACCATCTACTGCAAGCATAGCATCATCACTTAGGTAATTCCTCATATTTATCTCAAGCACATTTACGCGAACACAAAACCTTCACTGGGGCCACACAGTTGTGACTCAAAGCAAGCTGGGATTCGGGGTCAAACTGCAAAAACAAGATAGCACAAAGAAAACAACTTTCCAAGATAAGCACTACAGTGGCTATGAAGAGACAAATCCAAGGTGAAAAGAAGGAGCAGAAGCCACGATCCCTTTCTCTCTCTCTCCTAGCGGGGAGAAAACAGGCAGCAACACCAGAAATGTTTAACTAGCACGTGAGTCCAAGTGTTACTAATAAACATAACATGCGTGTCTTGGAAACCTGTCTAACAGACTGGACTTGTACCTGCTGCAGGTAAGCATCCTGAATGGCAGGCTGCTGCTGCTGGTGGTGCAAGTGGTGCAGCTGCTGCAGCCTCCAGTCGCCCTGCTGCAGCTGCTGGAGAACCCTGTTCTGCTGCGGGGGGTGCGGGCTGCTCCCTTGGGACTGCAGGATTTCTTGTCCAGTCCCTGCTCGCGTGGTTCCTGCAATATTCAGACAACGCTATGACATACTGATCTGCGAACTTCAGCCAGAGAGCTCCCTGGCAGTTAACCTCTTGATTTAACGCTTCAACGTGAAGCAGTGGACTAACTTCCCTTCCCACCCAGATAGCTAGTACAGCTGGTAGATACTAAGCGCACTTCTCCACAAATACTTCCAGGTCTGCCCACGCACGATTTCTCCTTACGAGATACAAGAAGCTTCCTTTGGTCTCACAGCAAAGCAAGCTGGGTTCCAGACTTCTGCTTTACTAGCACTTCAGTTGTACCTTCTGCTGTCTCAAAACCTAACCCTCAAGGCATACAGTTTTGTAAGCATACAACACATACAATTTTTTTTTTTTTTTCCCCAGGGAACTATTGGCTCACTCTGTCAAATTCCCTTAAATACAAGATCTGATTAATTTCACCATTCAATTGTTTTTGCAGCCTTTTAAGTAAGCTGTAACTAAAGTAAATCCCTCTCTCCTGCATGCTGCATTCATATTCTGAAGTACCCAGGAATGATCTGTTCCTTGTCATAACAGGAAAAGCTTTCCAAGTTGGATGTTATTTGGATCCTGTCTAGTCAAAGTTGTTTACACCTGGGACACAAACATTCTCAGCCACCTTTTGATTGGAGGCTTTCCCAATAGTGCCCCTGAAACTACTCCCCCTGTACTCTAATAGACACATCACATCAAAGTTTAACTAGGAAAGTATTCAACATATAAAAGAAAACTATTTAATCAAATATTTATCTCAGCTATAACTCTTCTTCAACAAGATTAAGAAAAACTCACAAAGGATTTATTGAAAACCCTTTACACTCAATGGAGTCTCCCTCGGTTACTCCTCTGTTACCCCCCACCGCAGGCATCGGTCAATCATTAGAGAAGTGAAGTTTTAACCTGATTCCAGCCTATAAATAATGCCAACACACTGCTGATATCTCATGACTTAGTGAGAACCAGGGGAAATATTTTTCCTGCTATAATGAAAGCAGCTTGTTACCGAAGAGCTCAGTGCTTTTAGGGATTTATTTGAACGACAAAAGCGAGCATGGACTTCACTCACAGTCCACAGCAAACAAGTTCTTTCAAGATCAGTGTTAAGCCAAACGAAAAAATACCTTCACTTCTCATTAATTTGCCTTTAATTTCTCTGGCACCTGGTCAAACTTACTACTTGCATATCTAGAGTCTTTCAGAAAGGTTGAAGATTTGGATTTTGGCATATAAAAAAAGCAGATAAACATAAGTTTTAAGTGTTATCTGCACTAGAGCAAGAAGGAAAAGAAATAAAAGATTCATTCTTCATTTACTTGACATCATCCTTAAACTTTGTTAAATTACCTTTTTGCACACGATTACCTAATTCACCAGGAACTTGTACTTTGACTGGAGTTGCTGAGCTGTGGATGGTCAGCACACCAGAAGTGGCAGTGCTCGAATTGGCCTTTGGTCTTTGTCGCGGTGCAATTGAGGTTTCTGTTGGTCCAACAGTATCTGTTATCCTGAAATGACAAGTTTCCCGAAGAAGAGACTTGTTAAAAAAAAAAAGATGGTTTCTTCTTCAAATTAGACACAATACATCTCTTAATAGCTGAATTATGTCTTAACCATGGGCTGCTCTACCTCTGAACTGGATTTTAATGCTCTAAAATTTGGTTCCTAAAATTCCGCTCGCCACCCACTGCAGCCGTAGGATATTCGACTGCAAAAGACCACCGTTAAGGAGCCGTACAACGGCCTTATTCCCAAGGAGACCATGGCACCAGATGAAATTTCTCTGTATAGGCTTCACTCACTGCTGTGAGCCGAGGAAAAGTTATGTGCAGCGCTTGAGTCAGCAATCGCATGACTAGAGATCAGGATACTGTTCATACAGACAAATAAGAAAAATCTGATCTGTTAAGTCAATTCATTTCTACTTGTTGTTAGAGATTCCGCCTCTAGCAGTTATAATACACATCAACGGCTCAAAATATTCGCGTCTTCCCTGCAGTACTTCAGAGCTGCACAGTAGTGTGCCAGGGTAACAAAGATGCTCAAAACCAAAGTACTTTTGGGCTTTAATCCTGTTATCACGTTATAATATACGCATTTTTAAAAACTGTTCAGCTGCTTCAAAAAACTAATTCACCATCTGAGCTCCAGTACCTAACACCTCGTATTAGTTTCTACCGTTATTTATTGCGACTTCGTCTGCCTTAACTTGCTCTAACTTCAGGCCATCCAGAAAATATTGTTCATGAAGAACTATTATACTCCATACTAACGTCTAGCAGATTTAGTTGGAGTTTAACACATGATTCTATCGATGCTCTACGCTGGCCCTCCGCTTGCATGCTACCAACTGACAGCAGAGGCAGCAGAAGCAACCACGTCCAGACGATGCCATTACCTTAAAACGGCACAGACATATTTACACAGCTCAAACAGCTCGGATGAGCCCATTCATTTGCTTCTCATTCACAACAGGCGAGTGAAGCCAGAGCTCAAATAGAGGCAATAATTACAGCTGAATATAAAAGTACCTAAGTCACACATGCTGGTAGACTCGAAACCCAAACAATTTCCATCAACAACAAATATAGGTATAAATAATTCCTCTAGCATTATCATTAAGCATACACCATTTACCACAGCAGAAGTAAAAAGCATGAACAGGAATTTCAGAAATTTTGGGTTTATTTTTATTAACAAGTCAAAAAAAAAAAAATGAAGAGTTTTGGTATAAAAATGAGAATTTTGCAAGCACAAAATTCATTTACCTTCATCAATCACATTAGACCTGCAGATCTGAATACGACTAAGAACAGTTTTTCTGTTTATATTACCCTCATCTGCCACTAAAACATTTTATTTCAAAATTCACTCATCGCACCAGGAAAAAATAAAGCAGATCAGATACAGAGTGCTAGCACTTACTTATTCCACCATGGAAGAGGCTCTCAGTTTCTCTCGATGGATTGTCAACGCAACAAAAAAAAGCAACGCAGAGGAATCCAAAAAGACTTCAAGCTCTTAAAATTGCAGTTCATCTACCCTAATGACAACTGCTACTAAGATGAATTTTCTTAACAAGCATATGAAAACAGATTTCATACAAACATGTAGCTTAACAACATTAGCTGAAAAAAAAAAGTAAAGCCGCATCCACTGCTCACCTTGCTTTTATTTGGCTTTTTCTAGCAGCTGCCTCACTAGCTGTCATGGGTTCAGGAAGAGTTGAAGGGACAGGAGAGTTCTTGGGAAAAATAAATTTGAATAAATTAAAAAAACGAAATCCTGAAAGAAAAAAATCATTACATATTGAAGAGGAATACCTGGGTTCAATTTTTTCATGTTACAAGGCTTCATGCAAAACTCACTTACATGGCTGCAGATTAGAAGTGTTTTAATTTAATCATATCTTAATGTTCTCTTATGTGTTGCTTAAGTGAAACAAAAACATTCCTGGTCCGACTGTTCAGTCAACTACTTCACTTCATTGACATCCTACCGACTATCAACAATACCGTGAAACGTTTTCTCCAAGTGTTTCTTTGTAACTGCACAAAACAGACTGAATTTAGTCGCAAGTTTAATAACTAAAACTAAGCCTAACCTTTGGATGAAAGAACAGCAGTTTTTTAGTCTGCTCAGCTCTTCCATTGCAACAGAGGTTCCAGGAAACCACACAGCATGTAAGCTTCTTCAGCCCTCTAACTTATCCCCATCTCAGTCCAATGCCCGAATGAATTACCTTTCACCCAAACTGCATTTCAGCAAGGCAAGTGGCAATTTTGGGGGAGGGAGGAGGAAGATCACCTCTAATTATGCATGCACTACCTCCTTAACGTACAGTAAAGAAGGCAAATCTATATATGGTCACAAATAGTAGAGACAGAATTATCAACTATCAGATCCTGCTTCAGAAGACTACCACCAGTATGGCAATTACTCGAGAGGCTGGTAAAGAGATAGACAGGCATACATTTGACTTTCCCTTGAAAAAATCAGCTGCTGTCGAAGACAGCGTTCTGCGCTCAGTCAGCCTCTCTTATAGCCTACAATGCTCCTTCCTAAATGCTCATGAAGCTACAAGGGGACAGGTCAGGGAGTTCATGCGGACATTTTTGTGCTGCTTTTTTTAAAGACAAACCTGGGTGCTAAAGGGGCAAGCATTACCAGGGAAAAGCAACAAATCAACAGCAACAGAAATCAGGGTGTTGACTGCTGCTTTTACTGCTGCTTTAACACTCTAGGGGGGGACCCCAAAAAAAACCACCCCACAACCCACAAAAACCATCTTCACTTTTTAAGAATACTCCAGGCACTTTTACTTTGTGTGTGTCACAGGGCAAATGGTCAAGCAACCACAGAATTCCCATCTGCAGGGGAACAATAAAAAAAAATCCAAGAAACAGACATATCGTCAAGTCACCTGAGTGAGGTGATACTGCTCCTCCAATGAGTAATATCGTAAATTCACAAATTATGTCATGTCCAGATAAAGTTATATACTCGTCCATATTTCAGGACAAAGTATTCAAGGGCAAGTATAATTATCGCATCTCCTAATCACACACTGCAATAGCACAATGCAAAAGCATTCAAACCACTTCAAATTTAGCCTTCAAAGAGAACCACTACATCACTAAGTACTACAAGGTTTTTTGTTTGTTTTTTTTTTAACCTCCGTTTCCAAAAAGCAGCACTCGCCTTCACTGAGCACACATAAATGTTACTGACAACACAGCTGCAACATTAAACCTTCTATTGCGAAGAAGTTGAGGTTCTCTAGTGTATTTCCTACTAATGTACAGACACAAGAGATGAGTAATGGTTAAAACTACAAGTCAGGAATCCGTGCTGTACTAACGTAATTCACTAATACATACCCTCCAGATTAAACTACGTTTTGTTTAGAGAGCTAATATCGCATGTACGCCACAGCAACTTGAAGTACACTCCGCTCTATGTTCTGAATTTAGGAACAAGGTTTCTGTAGAAATAGTCTTTCTCAGCCGATTTGATAGACTTTTCTCAATGCTACCTACAAAATACACTAAAAATATAGTAAAATTTAAGACTACTTACATTTATGTTAGACACTGGACAGTCCTTTTTGGCAAGTTTAAAGGCAAAGTAAGATACCTGAAAGATATCAGGTCTCCGTTCTTGATCAGGTTCAAGCATATATCCTGCAAGAATTGGTGAGACCAAGTTAGCACTGTTGGCTACCAAAAAGCCTGCTGAGACAGCGCGCTACCAGCAAGATGAAAACCAGCAGCTCTGCCAAATGAGTTTAGCTCATTTAGAGTAATTTTTCTTGATATGTTGACGTTTTTTGGTCTTTTTGGTTCTCTTGGGTTTTTTGGTTTTTTTTTCATACTGTTTGTCAAGTCAAACAGTTTCTAGGATCAAATACAATTGGAAATGACGTATGCTGTTTGACATTTTGGCACTCACTTATGGAAAGAGTAGCTAAGCTGAACTAGTAATAAATAACTCATAGAGGGAACAGCATAAAACCAACTCTAGGGTTAATATGAAATTCAGTGTAGTTAACATGAGATTCACAGATCTATCTAACTGCATCACGCTAAGGTTCTACATCGTCTTTTGTCTTGCAAGTTTAGTTGGCTACGCACACTGTTGTATATTAAAAAATATAGTTCCATGAATAAAAGGTCTTTCTCCTAACAAGACACAAATTCTGATGTCAAACATTAGCTTCCAAAAGTAGAAGGTTTGGTGTTTTTCAAGCAAAAAAAGTGGCTTTGTATTGTATAAATAAATATATGATACAGGATGTATAATCAGGACACTTGGCCTAAATGACTGAAAAATCTAAATAAACAGTGAAAGATTTTCTAAACAAGTGAAGCCTGTAGTAACATGTCCAGTTACAAAGAAAATGGACAGCCTATGAACATTTAAGTTCTCAGTTTTGATGAGAACATCGAGCTACATTTTCAAAACTGTTCAGTAGTACAGCCAACCTTCAACAAGATTTTGGAAAAAAACTTGAAATTTTTTTTTTTTTTGTTAATTTAATTTTAGATAGTTCTTACAGTCCTGCCCAAAGCCATTATTTCATGGCCAATATACTTCACAGCAAGTTTTATTTTTAATAGGTTTTACAAAATAAAGCAGATTTAAATTAACAGCAACAGCACCATTAAGTGGAAACAGAACCCTTATGAAGTGACTCCTGTCACCTGATTTTGAATTATTAGGTTTATGCGGTGGAGAATATTCAGCTTGTCACTCTCCCCACACTGCCTTGTAAAAGAGCTGAGCCGAAGCCAGAAGTCCCCAAAATACCTTTTATGACCCAGTGCAGCTTTTTTTTTGGCTTCCACTCCAAATGGAAAGAAGGGAAGTTTATATTACGAGATCCTTCCCCACCCACACATAATTCCTTGCCAGTAATGCTCATCTTAGCACAGCAGTTCATTGAATCTCAATTCATCAGCATTCATACTTATGAAGAGACCGGATTTAAACTCCTACTCTTCTGAAAGTAGCACTATGACGTAGAGAAAAGCATTTAATCCCTAGAAAATTAATCTTATGTTGTCAGTTATTAAGTATTTTCAGAAGGTAAACGCTTACCGTGGTAACCGCTATTTCTTAGTCACAAATGTGTGCTCAAAAAAGTAGTTTGGATTCGATATTTCCCATTATATACAAGTACACACTATGTAGTCAACACATTCTTAACTTAGAAATAAACTCTAAGAGCTCCTATGCAAACTTTCTGGAATTCTCATATTGTCAGTCACACGCTTGCAAGTTAACCTGCTCAAAGCTGAAAACCAACACAACTGAAAATACTCATTATTCCTGTAAATGTTAGATCCTGTATCTCTGTGCCTGCATCACAGACTAATCGCTAGCCTCAGAGCTTGTTGTCGGCCAACACTTCGCTTCATACTCTCTCTGCTTTCCAACTTTTGCCACAGTTCATGCCCAACACTTGGGCTCGCATCAACTATCAGAATTTTGTTCTGTTGTAAACCACAAAACTACTACAAATTCCCCCCAGTGCAATTAATCTCAGTACATTTATGTTTCTAAACTAAACTCGCACTTCCAATTCACCTAAACACAGCTGTCTAACTTGGACAGAAAATACTATTGACAGTGTGACATGTCGTAGAAAACGCACACTTAAAAGCAAAAAGGAACTAGGAATAAATTAAAAGTCACTCTTTCCATTCCTCTTATCCCTTTGCTGTTTATGGCCACCTAAGGGGGAAAAAAATCATCCGTGCCTCCCAAAGAAACGAAAAAGTTCTTTTAACTCCAACAAAGCTCTTTTAAGTCGAGAGACACAATTTCATCTGGCAGATCTTCACACTATTTTATTCTGTTTCAAACCTGAAGTTATCATCAACTCATCCACTAAATGCCCAGAATGCAGTAGCCGATTTCAACATGTCAAATGTCCAGGAGAAATACTTGTTTGTACTTCATTCATCTGGTCAGTTATAGTGCCGCGTCAAAGAAGATCCCTCTAGGTTTCTGAAATTCCTCTCTAGGCCAGCACCTCAGTTCCGTGCCCTGTGGCACCGTCCTCTGTTGAGCTAAAGGATACGCAAGCCTCCTTCTAAGGGCAAGGGCAGGAGATGCAAGACAGATGGTAGCCCGGAGCAACTCCCACTGTTTGCTCAAGAACCCAGCCCGTCTGCAACGCCCGTCCAAGTCACTCGCCTACATTAGCAGGATCTTCTGTGTTTTGTTTGATTAACACGGCAAAAGAATTGCTGTGCTGCCCAGATACTTACTTATCAAACAGTGTATACTGTGAGAGTATCGGGAATTGTCCGGAACAGTAAAGCTTCCATCGCAAATAGCAACTTGACTTTCTCCAAAGGGAAGTGAAAAGAAACAAAGTTTATACAGCAAGCAGCCAAGTGCCTGTAAAAAACAAATACCGGCACTGTAAAGGGATGAGAGTAAGCCTTTGACACAATAAAGCAGCACCAGCAAGAAACAAACTGCATCCTAGCTACAGCTGATGCTTACACTGTTATGTAGAAGCTGCATTGTGAAACGCTCTGTTGATGTGACAAGCCGACACATAAAGCAGCTCTAAAAAGGCGTTCCCCCTGCCTCCTGTGGCAGTGGGAAACAAACGACCAAAATTAGAGCATTCCCCAAGGGCTGCATTCACACTGCCACATCACCCACAGACACCACGAGCGTTTCGGCTGAATTTAGTCTTCATGTACCTCACTGCACATCACCTAATATGAACACCTTGCCTTATCATGCTGCCAACAGATTTCCATGAGAACTCACTGGTGACTAGCAAGCAGCAAGTCTCAGCTGACAAAAAGGGAAAAAATTCTACTTCGCATTCCCCTTAAAGCAATTAGCACACATAGCATTCATTTTATTTACTAAAGACATTATATACTTCATTTTCCAAGAATTAGTTTCTCAGTTAGTCAGTGCTGCTTTTAACTTCCTCCCTATCCCCCCTTTATTTAGTTCCATATTTCACAGTACCTGATTTCTTCCTTACCCAGATATCTGCCTTGGTAGTAATTGATTTTCCTCCATAAAGGTTGATCATTTCAGGAGCTCTGTATGATAGTGTTGTATACCTAGTGGTACATAATAAACAGAGGACATGGATGAAAAGTGTGTCTCAGAATTGAAAACGTGTTTTCCTGCACCTGCCATGCACACACCATTCACACCCAAGTTTCAGATACGCGCCTCGAATCATCTTATGCAATGCAAGTTATTTACTGCATTTGCAGCATCACAAAGAATATGTGTAGTTGCAACTTAAAATTATCGTCCACAAGAATAAATATTAGGGGAGCTAAAAATTGCTTTTCACGTTATTTCCTCAGCACAGGTACTTTTGCAGGAGGCACTATGCTTAAATGCTGCAATAACCAGTCATTTGAAAGATGTAATGTAAGAGTCATACAAGAGTCTTCCCCGTGGCATATTGAAACATACAGAATACAGACTTCTAAAAACTAAGATCTCAAAATAATTACTAAACTGGTAGTCAAAGCATTTTTCAGAGCTGAAAAAACAACAAAAAGTATCGCTATATAACTTGAGAACGAGTCTGTATTTTTCCCTCTACAGCAGTCAGCCTGCAGGAGCAAATCCAAACTAAAACATGTTTTCAAGAGTGTGCCTGTAATAAAGGATGATCAGAATAATAGTTTAACTTTTATGAGAATAAACACACACCTTACTCTGTAAATAAGGCTCTACGCATATCTATTCCAATTCTTATTTACATCAGTCTTTTTCTCTCATACTATTAACTGTATTAAAATAGCACAAATTTAAAATATCAAACTCCTAAAATGGCCAGTAGCCAGATAGATATTTCTGAACAACTTAATTTCAAAACACCATGCTTTTTTTTCAGCTTTTTTATTCTGAAGAGTCTCAGTTTTGCTGAAACAACCCGAGTAAATGGAAGAAAACCACGTTACAAGTACTTCCGCTGTTTCACTATACTTACCTCAACCTGAGTTCAAATCCAACCATTAAGTTCAATTCAGATCAATAAGATACACGCACACTGCACAATAATACATGGAGTTTCCTGGTAGCACAAACATTGCCTACGGTAGGCCACTTACAAGTGAACTTACTTTTTAATTTCTTCTTCAACCACATTGACACCATCTTTTTGAGGATTAAGGTATTTGTTTGTGGCACTGCCGAAATCACAGAGAACATAGTTCCCGCTATCGTTTAACAATATATTCTCCACCTGGAAAGGAAATCAAGACACAGAAACACTAGACAGAAGTAAGTCCATTAATTTCCAAGTTAACTGTTGCTACACATTCTCACACACTAACAGGACAGTGTCCAAAAATATCAACTGACAGACTTGGCATTAAAATACGTGATGTGTCATGTTCTCCATCCCTCTGTCTACGGCTCCACCAAGAGCCAAGTGCTTCCCTACCTAGAAGTCAGTCTTAGTGAAATACCACCTATATTGTCAATGCTTTTTGAATAAATAATGGATTTTAATGCAGATGTTCCTTTGTCTGAAGTTCATACCTTTAGGTCCCGATGAACTATAGGTGTTTTGCACTGATGTAACCGAGCAACAGCTTCACAGGTATCACAAAATATTCTCATCACTTCTGACTCAGTAAAGCCTGTCTGCAGACGCTGATTCATCTGATTCACAACTTGACCAGCTGAAGGAAAAAACACATTACATACATAAAAATTTGTTTGTAGTAATTACTATCATGTACAGAAGTAAAGACTTATTGATATGCAGAGAGTTCACAAATATGATGCAAGAAACATTTCCACAGTCACTGTATTTAAACCAAACAAACCTGGTTTTCCAAATGTGCGCTCTTCCGTCATCACAGACAGAACCATTATTGTCTCCAATGAAAAAAAAAAAAAAAAACAAACCCCACCCTGTGACTGAAATTCATTTGGGATGAATTGTTGCAAACACAAAGCAGCATCCATCACATAAAGATGTTACCTCCAAAGTGTCTCTTGCGTTTAGATCCATAGCCAAAACCCTGTCAGCCAGCCAAGTTCCATTTAATTTGTATTCTAGACACTTCCTCTGTCTTTCTGGGAGACATTTTTTTTTTTTTAATTTTTAAAAAAAAGGGTAGAAAAACAAAAAGTCCTGAATCCACCCTTCAAGAAAGACCTCACTTAATCTCTTCACAGGTTTCTTTCTGAGATCAAGAACCAGTATTTCCCTACTTCTTGAAGTAATTTTACCAGATAACACTAGGCTTTTGACACCATAACGCTCACTTAACACTAACAAACAAAGCAAGACTCTGCAGGGCCTTGGTAAGCGTTCCTTCAAAATAAGGATGCTTTGAAAAATAGAAGTCTAACACTGTCAAGTCATCTGACAGTTGACAGCCATGTGGCTATTTACCACTATTATTAAGGAAAGAGCACTACCAATGGGGAGCCAGAACTGAGCTTCCACAAGGGTAAAGAAATCCACCCACACAAGCAGGGTAGAGGGTCAAAACGGGGCCATGGGTTTGCAAGTTAACTCCTTATTCCCTTCCCCAAAACGTACATCAAGACAGCATTTGGCTCCTTATGCTACAGGGTGCACAAGCTATTATGTTTGCTGTTTCTACTGCAAATAAAACCTCTGCAAATAAAACCTCTGCAGAAAAACAGTCAAACAGAACCATTTCACTTTACACTTACACAAATGATTTCTCTGTTTCTAATCATACTTAATAACAAACCCATGTTAAACTGACTTCTCTTAGCGTTCAGCAGCTCAGTGCCTCAACAGCAACAATGCAAACAGAAAAGCAAAAAGAACTAATTGGATTCCAGCTGTGTTAACTTTTTACATCAAGGGAACAATTCTAACTAGAATTCCCACATGAATAATGCAAACACTGCATTTACTCTAAAAACTGAAGAGCTATCTCTTACCTCGACAGTACTCCATGAGAATGAGCACCTCCCAAACATTATCACTTATAGAGTTAACAGCGCAATCCAAATAGCTCACAATGTTCTTGTGCCCAGACAACTCTTTCTGAAAAAGAAATTGCGCGTTACACTTGAGCACAGGAAAGTTTTAGCAAACAAAAAGTAGTACAACTTTCCAGACAGTCATCTACGATTTCAAGTTTCCTGGTCAGAAACTAATTTATATTCCTTGCCTGTGAAGTAATCATAAACCCAAGTGTGCCTGACTAAACCCTCTAGTTTCTCCTTATTTGCTAGTCATCTGCTGAAAAACCACAGAAAATGTGACGATGTAGGGGAGCTCGGCCACACTCTTATCAGTTACCTCAACACTGGACTGCAACATTCAAGAAGGTGCTTACGCCTTCTCAGGATGACAATACTTGCGGAAGCCACCAGCAGCATCACTTAGCTCACAGAGCTGCAGCGCAGAGAGGCCTGGCAAATTTAAGTTACCACTGCAGAACTACAAGAAATGACTTTTGATTGGGAACCAGACACACTGACCAAATTGACTGCACATTTTTTACAGTTGCTTTAGAAGCTAATCACACACCAACCCTCAACTCAGCACTAGTTTCTGAAACTAACGGTGCAAAATCAGGACCACAAGGTTAAATGAAAAGGTGGTCCAGAAGCTATTGTCATCGAAGAGGCATATGTGTATTACCAATTAATACATTCTCCACTTACTAATAATAAGCTTCTTACCATAATTGTGATTTCTCTCTTGCAGATGTTGAGATCCGGCACATTATTAACATACATCCGTTTCAGTGCACAACGTACGCCACCGTGGGTACGTACCAGAAACACAGTGGAGAAGCCACCTGGAAAAAACAATTACAAGCAAATCAAGCTACTTCAGTTTTTGTTATTCCTCTAGCCAACATCACTACATGCTAAGAAACGATTAAGAAAGTTTGTGTCAGCCATTGAGTAAGGAGTAATGAACACTTCAACAAATTATATATTTCACATAGGTGACTTATTGTTGACAAAAATTACGTAAGGATCTTACTAGTACAAGGGGTAATGCTTTTGAACTGAAAGAGGATAGATTTAGATAGGACATAAGAAATAGTTTTTTTACACTGAGGGTTGTAGAACACTGGCCCAGGTTGCCCAGAGAGGTGGTGGATGCCCCGTCCCTGGAAACGTTCAAGGCCAGGTTGGATGAGGCTCTGAGCAACCTGATCCCGTTGAAGATGTCCCTGCTCCTCGCAGGGGGTTGGACTGGGTGGGCTTTAAAGGTCCCTTCCAACCCAAACCATTTTGTGATTCTATGATTTTATTAAATTTAATTAAAATATTTGGAAAGAATTTTCACCTTCAAATAAACTTTTAAATCCCAGTGTGAACTCGATGTATTACAGGTATCAACCCTGAAGTACTTTAAGAGTCATGCAGACACCTGAACAAAGTTAAGGTGTTCTCCAGATCTTCAGTTTCTCAATCCCTCAGTACTTGATAAAGGTCAATATTAATTCCCTGAAGCTACTTTTTAAAACAAACATTAAAATACTATAGAAGATAAATCCTTGGAAGACCCTGAGAGAGTCATGCAACCTTTCAGCACAGTCTAAAGAGGTGGAACCTCCCTGCAGTCACCAACAGTGCAAACCATCAACTCTAAAGCAGTGTTTTTATTCAAACCCACACTGAACACGCAGTTAAGAGTTAAACTTTTTCCCACCACTAGTCCCATTAGGAGCATTCTTAGTCCGACCGCGGCATGAACTACGAGCCATGTATTTGACTGCCTCCCAGCTTCCCAGTATGAAGTTTTTCTTTTTCCCTTCGCTAGTAGAAAAGGATTACGCAGATCAGAATTACAGACAGAAGCTAAGTGATACAGCCTACACAGAAAGTACTCCCAAACGCTCAGGCAAACCAGAGAGAAAGACAACCCTCTCCTGTGTTATCTGTCCTCTCTTTAACTGCTCAAGGCCTCGAGCAGATGACATCCGCATTACCCCAAGGTTCACAGGCACAGCTTTCCCACAGTTGGAGGAAGCCTACCTCACAGAAGAGCTCACTTCAATCCCTGCTTTCCTTAACTGACTGCTGCCTGATGGTAAGCCAACCGTCACCATGGGAACTTTCAACTAGTGCCAAACCTCAGGTACACAATCAGAACACAAATATGTAAATTACAATGATTCATTACTCTGATAATCAGGCAGCCAATCAAAATACACGTGTTTCACCTTCCCTGATATCATCTGCAGGCAGCGTTTATTAAGTACAATGCACCTCATTTGATACAAATCATGTGCTTGAATAAACACACATAGTAATTTACAATTGAAGAAGAAAAGTTTTATTAGGAAATTTTCTTGAAAATTAAATATCTCTTATTTTTTAACTTAATTGCTCATTTAGCCAAATGAGAAGCTATTCTGTCAAAACAGCATTACCGCCCATTTTAATACAACAGCCTAAGTCTTGCAAAATTATTATACTAACCTAGTTTACATCGGGCCTTCCCAAAACACTAAGAGGGCACATGCTCTTAAGTTAATCAAGTTCTAACACCAAACCCCAGCTGGGGCTGAAACTATGAAGTCCTCTATTACTAGCAAGAGAACCAAAACAAAACACCAGATTTCAAGTTTCCCTGACAATTGTTTTTATATAACCAGAGCAGACATGATCAGCTAACAACAGTAAGTATAAAGTAGGGGGGGGGGGAATTTCTTAATATGCTGACAATTGCTCTTCTTGCCATTAGGTGGCAATATCAGCTAATACTTGAACTCCGCAAGAGTTGTAAAAGCAGACTTGTTCCCCATTTTGCCAAGCAGTAGTTATGTGACCTTGTAGGGTTCTCCGTGAGTAAATATCACAACTATAGAAGCTCTTTAATCAGAGTCAAGTGGCATAACTGTAAACAAAACCTGGGTAACTATATTACTATTTACAGGGAAATTGATAGCCACCAACATTCAGTCAATCTTTACCCAGCAAAACCCTGAACCATTATACTTAAAACATTTAAAGTCATTGCTGATGTGAATCTTCCCACTGAACACAGCAAAGCAAGCAAGGGTCAGTGCTGTAAACATTGACGAAAACTCTGAGTGAACATTGCTATCGGGCGGGGGGCACGTGCAGGGCCTTGTCCCGTACAGTAACACAACCAGAAATAATGACGAGTTTTTTTGCCAGAGGCTCAAGATTACAGACTGAACAGAACTACACTTTCAATGTCCATCAGCATGGGAGCTGGCATTTCACCAGTACTTTCAGAAGCTGAAAGAATTTTCTATTTTCTCCTATCCTTGAACATAGGAAATGCACTCCCAGCATTGCAGCTATCGGGAAGGTGCTGTACCTCAGCTGTCCCACCAGCCTGGCTGTATGGCCACCAACAGAAGCCTTAACACCTGTGCACGCTCATCGGTTGGCAAGCACTGTAAAATCGCCTTCCTGCTGAATTAGGGCAGTATTAACCGACACTAATCACACACACATTTACATTTTTACATATTTATATACATCTCCTTTTGTGCGTACATATGTACATGTATATTTTCAGTAAAGTATATTCCACAAGGGTCACTCATGAACACCAGGCTCAGACACCGCTCCAGGCAGAAAAGCAGTTGACAGATACTGCCTGCAAGCCTAAGAGCTCAGCATTCCCAACACCATGAGCAGAAATAGCTGCCTGCTTTTCAAAGCAGCCATTTCCATACACAGGCACACACATTCTTGAGTTCAATATTTCTCCATGTCATTTTAAGTGTGCAGACAACGCATTCCAAGGGACATACCATTGTTCCTTTTCCCACTGCCCACACAAATTCCCACTGTGTAACACTGAATATCAAGGCTGGTTTCAACAAGAAGCACTGCTTTCTTCAAACAAGCATCTGCTCTTAAGGCAGCACTGTGAAAACAGCAGCTGTGAATCACACACCAACAGGACATCACGTTACACCCCACTAAAAGCACGTCTGCTACACGTACCTCTCCCTGCTAACGGGACAGTCAGCCCTGCTGATGAGCAGGGACCCTCACATTTTATTTCTCCTAGCACCAACTGCAGTCCATCTTTGCAACAAGCTTTACCTTAAGCATCCGAGACTACTCGGGGCATCCAAGACACTTCAAGGTACTCTGCTGTTGATTTCCATGAAAAATTCTTATCTGATAACACCTAGGCACCAGACATGTCCAGGTGCCAAGCAAAAAAAAAAAAAAATCAAAACCACAAAAATCAAACCATGGTTCTTACTGGGAAAGAGATAAGCAGTTAGGTTGCAAAGGAGAGCATACAAACGCCAAATGCACAAACAGCTTCATTTTTTAGCCATTTGAAAATAATTTTACCAACTGATGCAGTGTGCAATCCTAACAAAACCCCACAGATACCAGTGAAGCATACAGGTACCAGTATTTTTATCCTGAAGCACCAGTTAAGCTTTAATTCCAGGAAAGTTCACAGACTTAGGACTTCAACATGTCAACTGTACTTCCTCTTAACACCAGAAGTTCCCAAAAGCTTGCTACAGTGCAGAAAATTAATTCATGCAAATTTAAGTGCTACACAACATGCTACACGAAGCCACCGAGAAATCACAGAAAATTATCTCACATGAAGACAGGCAATAGTTAAGACAGACGAGGGGGTGGAACACAAAGGACTATTTAAAAAAAAAAAAAAAAACACAACACAGTTCCAAACTGGCATCTTTTTCTTCTTTTAAATCTCAATAAGTGTTCCTATGGCACTGACGTCAACAATTTTTCCTCACAGTGGTGAAGTTCCTGTTCATCAAAAAGCCCTAACAGGATTTTTTAGCCATCTCCTCTGACAATACCGTCATTAACTACACTGACAGAAACCGAAAGTAGGAAATCTTGGTAAAATTTGGCAACGAGTTGCAATCCACTGGGCTTCATTCACAAAGTCAGCTCTCAAGGCTCTAAGGCTATGCTGTCATGCAAACACTTGCTACTTGATTTATTAAAAACAAAAGTTAAATATAACTAAGAAGGAGGAGTACTGTAGGTTTTTCCTAACAAAACGAACAAGAGCTTTCTTCTCACAGAAAGAGTGCAAGATCTGATGTTTCAGAGACTAATCCAGTCCGCTCCCAGCACTGGTGGGGATCAGGAAACACTTCAGAACAACGCTGAGTTATCAGTTACCTTATGCAGTTTAGGGCACAGAGACAGTACAACAATTTGTTTACAGGCACATTGGTAGCAAAACAGCATTCAGTTCGGCATCTTCTAGTTCAGTGCTTATAGAGCCAGCCTTCAGCCTGGGAACAACACTGCAACGCACAGATCTTCAGGTAATTTTTATTTTTGAAATGTATGGTAATGCAACCAATCCACTTCTGTTTCTTCAAACTCTTTTTTTTTTATGCAAATGCACTTGTTGCACATACCAGTATACTTCAATGAACATGCAGGTCAGCATTTTTAAAGCACACTTCCTTTGTACAAGCCTACAGGGTTCTGACAAGCATTGCTGTTGAGTTTCCCAACCACAGTACATTACAATACTAAGAACTGCATCTCTTACTAACGTGGCATTTTTAGAATCTCCCTGGCTGGCATAAACTACATTTCTGAAGCCAAGAAACACTCGTCAAGAGCGACAGCTGTCTGCAGGAGCAAGCAGGATTTTTCTCAAAGAGACAGAACTTCACGTCACTGGTGCTTCCCTTTCCAAACAGCAAGCTTCAAGAACAGAAACCCACACAACAGAACCCAACCAACCAACCTGAACACTGTATTTCTTCTGGTCAAGGTCACAACTATTGACTAAATATTTATACAAGAGATTACGCAGTGTTATCTAGGCCAGAACAGTTAATTCACTTTCACTGTGCCATTAAACCCCTACTCTCTCAAGCTTTAGCACACTAGACGTACCATGTTACTGAAGGTGTAACTAAGGTGATGCCTTTACGCAGGATGTGCTTGCTGCCCAAGTTTTCACAAGAAAGCTTCTCAACTTGTCCAAAAAAAAAAAAAACCAACAAAAAGAATCCACAGAACTCAAACACAATCCCCCACCCCCTCCACCCCAAAAACCCTTTAAACAGCAGTTTTATCTTGACCATATGGAAAAAGCTTTTTTTTCCCCATCCTTCCCAACTTGGTTTGTTCAGTGAATTCAGCTCCATCTGTAGTTTACTTTGAACCGAGAACAGCAGGAGTTTGGAAAGCAGGACCATGACGTTATCTGGGAATACAGACTAGAGAGGAAAATGAGTTGACTCATTCTGTAACACTGAGGCTACGATCAATACAACCCATGAATTCAATTCATTTTATAGATTCATTTCACACATCATTTGCTAAGCATTTTTAATGCACACAACAGTTCACTTCCTTAAAAAACTGCTTTAAACTCCAATATAATAAACAAGTGTCTAAACATCATATAGTTACAGAAAGGTTAAATCAGGGGGTACAGATACATGACGTAACTAATATGCAACCAGTGCAACTTTTTTGGAACTAAATTCCATTTTCACAACAAATGGTTACCACACGACTAAAAAAACAAATCCAGAACACCGTTTCTTTAACTAATTCTTATTTGCTCTGTAGTCTGTCTTACCTTTTCCTTGAAATCACTGTTTAGTCTGTGATGTAAATATACAAGCATAAGCATCCAAAGCAGACAAAGTCAGAGAACGGACCTGTAACATCACACACTAACTCCTCACCCACTCAATACCACAAAGCTACCATGGCACAGCAACAAGGCAAAGCGTAAGGTTCCCAGCTTCAGCAAAATGGTTGGTTCTACGGCACCTTGGAGGAGTGCCACCCTTCGCTGCAAGTGAAAAGAGTCACCAGGCCATGCAGAGATAAACCAAGCAATTCATGACACTAGAAGCATTTCAGACTAAGGCAGATGTCACAGGAAGATTTTCTGGTTTACTTTTTTTCTATGGCATCACACACATACTAAATCAGTAAGATAAAACACACATCTCTTCACTGAGAGTCTACACAGTCTCACTCTCGTTGTCACATCTGAGTAATCATCACCGAACTCCTTGACCATTTTTCATACATGAGCATGATCAAAACTGGATTAACCAGCTGGAATTATTTGTTAAGAGTATCTGATATGAGTATCCGAGGTGACCAGTATAAGGATTCTCATTCCCTCACTTCATCTTCCTCAGTTGTCTGCAAATCATAGAATCATAGAATGGTTACAGTTGGACGGGACCTTCAAAGGCCATCCAGTCCAACCCCCCTGCAAGGAGCAGGGACATCTCCAACCGGATCAGGTTGCTCAGAGCCTCATCCAGCCTGGCCTTGAACGTTTCCAGGGATGGGGCATTCACCACCTCTCTGGGGAACCTGCTCCAGTGCTCTACCACCCTCCGTGTAAAAAATTTTTTCCTCGTATCTAATCTAAATCTACCCCCCTCTATTTTAAAACCATTGCCCCTCGTCCTATCGCAACAGGCCCTACTGAACAGCCTCTCCCCATCTTTCTTGTAGGCCCCCTTGAGGTACTGGTTTAAAACTCTGAGCATAGCCAAGGAGCCAATATAGACACATCTGGCAGATGATCAAGGGACCAATAAGCTTTCTTTGGAGCAAAATATCTGACCTTCGACCTGCTTAAACCAATAAACAGCATTTTAAAATATTTTAAGTAATAATATTTCCTTGGCACCTGCAGGGGGGCAGGCAGTTCTTGAAGCTCCGTCTGGTACATGTTTGAATGCATTTGAATACTTCAACATGCATACAAAATATCTTTTTAAGAGCGTTAGCCAAATTATTTTACATCACCTTATGCCTGGGATTATTTCAGTAATAATATTTTCAAACTCCACACAACAGTAAGTGAAAAAGAACAAGTACAACAGTCTGTTTGATGGAGACAATCAGATATTTCAAGAAAGCACAAAGCTGAGAAGGTAATACTGTAAATTCAAACCAAGACTGGAGCAACTTGACAATGCATACATGACTGCACCAAATTAGATGCAGCACACTGCATTTTTAAGAGTTGTCGTATGGTTACACTGCTTTTAGAACTACCAAAACAATACAAGCTTTCTTTTCTATCTTCAGAGTACCTAAGGAATCTCTAGGTAGCTCATTCTGAGAACAAACAGCTCTCCTGCTGCTTTCACGAGTTCTCATTAAGTGAAAGCCAAGTGATATCCAAACTGAATTCAAGGTGAAGGTGTCACCTCTACAGACACAGACCATGCTACTGAGCTCTACAGAGAGACAGCAGAGCTCCCAAGGATGCAATGATTTAATTTCCTTTTTTTCTAAAAGTTTGTTTTCCTGCACAACACGAAATTGATCACATGAGTAACAGTGACATGACGAATTTCATTCACGCTCCATATTCCTGGCTCATGGAACACGTGCTATATTCAAGTCAGGTCTTGATAAACGTGTGTCAGTAGAGTAATTACGCGCCTTGTATACTTTAATGATCCATTTGCTCTGTATCTGAGACATCGAGTTCAAAACCCAAGTACTAAGAGAAATGAACTTCTCCCGTGCTTTTACCACTGCAATCCAAAAAGAGAACTTCACTCTGTCAGGTTTTAAACAGCACAGACCAAGCCCACACACATTTAGCAGTTAGATGAGGATTAGCTCCAAGCTTTGTTCCTCCATAGCTTGTCTCTCTAAAGAAACACCTCCTTCATACAGTTTCATGGAAGCCATTTAGTAATTATCCAAAACAAACAAACAAAAACGTTTAGCAACTATCTTTCCAAAATAAAGCACTGAATGTTTTTCAGCCTACAGGAACTGCAAAAGAATATAAGAACACATAATATTAATCGCAGACTTCTAAAACAGTTTTTTGTTTTGTAAGAAAAGTAGCAGAAAACTGCAAGAATAACTCATTAGAACCACTACTGAAAGACAAGATGCACAGATACCACAGCCCTAACAACCAATTAAAAAAAAAAAAAGATAAGATGAGTCAGTAAACAGAGCAAGAATTAAACCAAGAATTGGACCACAGTAGTATTACTCTTTTGGAGACTTGCGCATTCAAGTTTCACGGCTCCGCAGGAACAAATTTATCCATTAAAATAGCGTTCAACTTCGAAAGGAAGCCAAACATATATTATTCCAAGTAAAATCTCCTCAAGTCCTGGAATATCAGAATTCCTTTCATAGTTTTGTCTATGGCAATCAAGGCATAGCGTATTACAGAAGCGATGAGGAAGACACCATCACAGAGGCAAGACATTCCAAACTCTACCAATATCTCTTGTAAAGACTTGCTGTATGACTTGAGGAAAATATCTTCAACTTCTCTTGTTTCTCCATCCGCAGGATAACGACTCTCCCTAAGAGGACACTATGTTCTTCAGATCAATACCAGCTTTGACAGCTCTTGAAGATCAAGGAAAAAAAATACTGAGAGGTGTACACTCTGACATGAGTCTGCAAGATCATGTCCTCAGTTTTTTTACCATTTGCATCAGAAGTAGCAAGGTAAACGTAAGGAGAATCAAGGTTAAGAAAAGGCTATCATACCTTTACAGACAGAACACCACCAGCTAGCTTGTCTTCAGTTCCACAACACAGACTCAGTATTTACTAACACCTGTGTTCACATTGCTCAAGAACAAAGCAGCAGTAAACTGATTTTTCCTACTCTAACCAAAAGAAACACTCCCCACTTAATTAAAACAGACCCCTAGAATCAAATATTTTTTTTATTTCCAGTTGTTCAGCTGTACTTCTCTGTGTGTTTTCCTCCACCTTGCTTCTGTTCAGAGACCCAGTTTCACAACCGACCTCACCCCTACTCAAGACATCCCACTGCTACTACTACAGAGTAACTAACCTACACACGCGTGAGCAAGGAACACATGAACCAGAGGAGAGGAAGGGAAAGGTTCCTACCTTCTTAAGCAGTAGACAACTACTCAAGAGACTGAAGTCCATTCCCAGGACTATCAGGAAAGCAGGAGAAGAGGAATTCATCTTCCTTCCTTGTCAGCAGCTAGACAGTGACGAAGAGAAATAAAACAGAACCTTGCCCTTCAAGAGAACAGGGGTTTCACCTTCACTGCCTAGCTTCTTAAGCTGGAGAGGAAAATACAGCACAACAACAGACTGGAGACATGTCCTGCGTCAGCAAACTGCAGCTTAGCTTCACTGGAATTTGCTAAACTACCTTCAGACTTTCAGCTTAAGGTATTATCAATAGGCAAATACTCCAAACATTTCAGGAAGCAGCTGTTCATTCAGTATATTAACAGCTTTAAAGCTAAACTTATGAAAATGCATGAGGAAAAACTATTCCAAAACAGATGCCTGTCACTCTAACAATTCCTTAGGAAAAGGACAGCATCTCAAGCGACCAATTTACAATTAGGTGACTGACCATGTCCGTGTTCCTGATGAGTCCCAAACACAAAATCCAATTTGTTTACTAGAAGCACCTGTTATTTGACACTCTTACGCTCCACATTTTGGCAGGCGGAGAGCATTCACAGTGTCAGTTAACACAGCTCTGCTTACAAATGGCAACTCATCCCACTACGGTAACCTACTCGTCTAGACTACTACGGTGGCAAAAAACAGCCAGAACAAGTAAAACAGAGCCCAAGGTTAAGAAATTAAAGTTTCAAGAACGAAGACTTAACAAGAACTTATCCTCTGAATCTGAGGTGAGATCTATTTAACAACAAGTGAGACATTCATCAGACAGAATGTGTGCACACATTCACAGCTCAAACAAGCAGACATCTACAGCTAGGAAGATGTCTAAGCTCACACCGTTAACGTGTACATGTTAAAGCATGCTTGTTCTTCCTTGACACCAAAGGAAAGTAAGCCTGTAGTTACATTGCTCCGTAGAGAACAAGTCCCATCTCTGGCGTTCAGTTCTCTACGCACAGAAGAATAGAACAAATACTTCCATATGGGTAACATACAAGTTAATGACTGACAGCTCTGACATTACACTAACAACAGCCCACAGAAATAAATACCCTCTTCCCAGAATCAGTGGTTTGTAGTTAATACCTGTCTGAAAATGAAGTCTACTTTTATTCTCCAATAAAGCTTTTCTTTTCTACCTTGACATGGAAAATACAGAGATTAATTAAAAAGAAAAGACAAAAAAAATATAAACTTTCAGTTAAACCAGCAAAACACATACTCCCAAAATAAGATCTTACACAGCTTCTTTTAAAGCCAGGCCAAGTCTTTCACAGACAAAGTTAATATATCACCTGTTATTACATGCTGCCTTACCCTTTGAGGGTGTCCAGGCGTTTCCTAGTAAAAACACCTGCACGCACGCACCCCTTTTTATGACTACTCTAACACTAGCATACTTCATCAAAACACATCCGCAAAAAAAAACCAACCACAAGTAGATGGCACACACGTTCGTACATTTGTTACATCTGTCTTTTGTCAAAACTTGGCAAGGGAAAGACGGCTTGAGTTTGTGCATCATACGAACATGATACTGCTACAAATCAAGTTGCTTCTCCTATATAGCCATCTGACTCTTGGCCGCTATCCCAAAAACTCAGCTCAGAATTACTCGATTCCAGAGTATTTGCCCGGTATTTAACTACTTCTGGGCAAAGTTAAATTTATAACCTTCTTGAAAAAGAACGGAACAATTATGTGCAGTTAAGAGAGGCATAGTCTTATATATTCCTGTACCTGGCAAAGCAGAAAGTAGCGTCCTTAGGAGACGCAAAGACTTGGCAATCAACGAGCATTAGCGTGCGTGACCATGGTCTTCGCTGTACAACAAAAACCTTTGTCAGCCTACAGATGTTTCCTAAACTCTGAATTTCTCCATCTATGTACAAGAGGCACACAGGTCTGGAGAGTACGGTGACAACGACTGTTCTCCCAAATTACCACTGAAGTTCCGTCAGTACACTAGTTATCAGGTTAACAAAACCGAAGTTAAAGCGTTCATTTTGGGTGCTACGTTACATGAAAAGACGTTTTCACCTGCATATTGATGTAAGACTAGGATCACATGCAAATACCTGAACTGTTTCCTGGTTTGTTTTCGTTACACAGAATACAGCTACATCCTGTAATAAGCAAAACAACGCTCTTGTTTCAAGTTGCTAGCTGCCTTCGTTAGGCTTGAAAAGCCTGAAGATCAATCCCAAGCGCTACGGCCCAGGCTCCCTATCTTTTATTACCCAGAGAAGAGAACGTGGTTCAGCTTCTCACCACCTGCCGTTCTGAAGCTACACTTGAAGTAAGGCAGCCGTACCTGTTACTGGGACTTACACGTATTACACTAAGCTCTTCGCCACAATGAGAATCAGAAAGTTTCAAGTACTCGCACTACTTTTTTCTCCCTTTATCTTTTGAACTTGAACAAACAATTTCTGCTACTGAAAAATTATCTAAGAAAAACTGTTTGAGACATAATAACAGGCGTGACCTTTACAGTCATGTGTGAACATAGATTCAGTAACCTTACACTCCAAAAAAAAAAATCAACGTGGCCAATCCTGACTCAAATTCCACAAGTTATCTTTCTAGACAACCATCCAGCTCATAACCCAACTGGACTAGATTACAACTAAAAAAGAAATAGCAGTTTCTGCAAACAGTGCCAAGTTACATGCTACATAACCCCTAAACTAACAAAGGAAACCGACAGAGAACACGTCAGTTTGCCACATGGGAGGACGCTGCCCGCCATATAGTCACGACAGAAATGACCTTGCACCAGCTCTATTCATAACACCAGCTACAAAAATAAGGTTTCCAACTGTAGAACCAGAATCTCAGAGTTAAGAAGTCAGTCCACACCACATTTAAATACTTTGAAGTACTCAAGTTCACAGATCCATTACAACGGCACTTCTCCCTATCTGCTTCTTCAGCAAAGGATGACGACCCAACCACACACAGTGCATGCTGTACAGCGGCACACTTCAGAATTCTCAGCAGACGTCAGAGCTGCAAATCCCCAAGAGAAGTTATCCTAAAGACCGAAGAATCAGAATATGAAAGGTTAATTAAAATGAGGCTTAATAACACATCCTAGAAGGGCTATAAGAACCTTATGCACATTAAAAAGTTCATCTACTTGGATTACTAATTGAACTGCTATTGCTAAGACACGTAAAGTAAAAAAAAAAAAAAAAAAAAAAAAAGACAAAACCTTTCAAACTATCCTAATTTTAGGACTGATTTTGGAAAACTCACTATGCCTCGTTTCTGGACAATAAGCAATTCAACCTTTACCACAGCTGTGATGCTGATCAAACTTTAAGTGTCTCCTTCTTCCCTTAGACATTTAACTGAAGACAGCCCTCCAGGAAGAGACACTCACACTAAAAATTAAACAGCACGACAATCTATAAACACAGCACAAGATGTCACAGAACACGACTTGGATTCCTCTCTATTAAGGTGCTAGTTTTCTCAGGCCTCAACTAGAACATTACAAAAATAGAAGACCACCTCAATCGTGAATGCCATCAAGTACTTGCAAACATTGCACGCTCAATTTAAGCAGGATCGTAGAGCTTGCAAGAAGTTCAGTCCTTCGCTAGTTTGCTAGCAATGACTCCAAGAGGTTGCAATGTGAGATGGATCATAAAAGACAACAGAATGAATTCCCCGTTCTGTAAAGGGAAGACTTGAGTTTTTCACTTCTCCTCCCTGTTTAGAGGTCCTTTTTTAACAATCACATTAAAAAAATGAAGCAAGCGTTCTGTGTTACACAAACATTAACTAACTTAAAAGCAATCACCACTTGAGTGGCTTTTTCCCTGCCTCTCTAGTCCTCGATGCAAGGTCACCTAGAAAAAGAGCAGCTTCCTAAGATACAGCACCAGAAGGCTCAACACCACAGAGCTCCAAAGTCACAATTTTATCAGCTAGAACAATAAAAAACACAGTATAACCGCTATCAGACATCTTCTTTCAACATATACTGAGGCAAAGGAACTAGAGAAAGTTACAGGACGAGAGCAATGACAAGTCATGTCCAACTCCTCGTATCCAAAGTTCGAAGACACAGAGAAGTCAAGAGCAGCCTATTACCTTTTCTAAGCACAGCGACACTACCTACCGCTACTTTACATCCTGTTTGGGAGCAAGTTGCACAGGGTATTTCCCAGTTTCTTCCACTTCAGTATCTAGCATCTCATCTCTGTGTTCATAAGCAATGCACTCGCTGGTGGGAGAGTTAAAATAGAAACAAACTACTGAATTAACCAAAAGAGAGTTCTGCTTCCTCCAAACTCAGTCTAGTCTCTCCTAAAAAGGCTTTCAGGGGCAAGATCATCACCCTCATGCGCTGTACTCACAGCACTCTAGGACATTTCTTAGCTTCAGCTAGGGTTAACATCTTCATCATAGGCACACAGTAATTATTGGATAATCCTGTGAAATCCAGTTCAGTAAAGCTCACCCATGGCCAGATTAGCATTCCCAGTATGTGACAAAAAAACAAAACAACACAACACAAAAAAAAAAACACACTCATACTTGTTTCTAGGACACTACTTCTACTTCAAGGTTCTTTGCTGAAGGCAACTCCAAGTCCCGAAGCACTGGCCCAGTACATAAGTTTACAGCTCCCTGCTAGCTACACAGTGCTTTTATCCTGAAATAAGAGTAACCCGTCGGAAGATGCACGCTCCAACTCTCTTAACTTCTCTGCGAAGTGTAAAACCCAGATGGTCTATTCTTTACATTCAATCGTCTCCCTCCTTTTTAGCAAGGCATCAAGTCCCAGCTCATTTTTTTAAAGCACTTGAAGCTTATCCAACAAGGAGAGGTATGGATTTCTGCCCCTTTGTGGAGTACTTCAAAGGGACTAATGTTTGGTGCCTCTATAGGCTGATCCCTTAAATAAAGTGGAGAGTCAGGACACGTACAAACAGGGGACTACCGCCTGGCATGGAGTTACCCTCTTTCTCTGGTGAACTAAAAATAGTCTAATTAAGTAATCGGGAAGCATCCTGATATGGTACTAATTGTCCTGGACAACGGGCAAACAACCAGCCTGCAGAACCTCTTGAAACTGCGGTACGTGTAATACCAGATGAAGAGATGCATGGCACTGGATGACAACTTACGAGCTGTGCCACAGGGGAGAAAAAAGAACTACACAGTAACAACAAAAGCTGTAAGGTGACTGTCTTCCAGTGCCCACAAATGAACTTCCGAGCCAAGCCACTCATGTTCAGCAGAGAAGCTGGCGAGTCCAGGCACGTTCCATCTACAGTCTCATTTTCTTTATTGTTGGTTTTGCTTGTTTTTCCCAACATCTCTGAGTATCTTGGCTTGCTTTATCTGCACTAATTAAAAACACAGCCACACACTACACCTCAACACAACACTTGGCATGCCCACTTGTATCTGGTCACAGTACGAAGGCGATTTCAAACCTGGAAAAGTTTCATCAGTTTAAACAACCTCAAAACCTGCCAAGCAATCAAGATGGTAAGACAACAGAGTATCTTCCAATCCCTACCCTTACAGTCTCCAGAAAAATTAGTTTCTCTGCAGTTCTTACACTTCAATAACTCCTTTCTCTTTAAGTCAATGCAAACAACAGAGCAGTACTATCCCTGTATCAAGCCACAACTTTCTACCTCCTCCTTAACAGACCAAAAGTGTTTTCGGCCGTTGCTAATTTTTACCTTCCTTTTCACTCCTCACAGTATTAACTCGGCTGCCTTGACATTCGGAATGAATTTAAAAGGACATTTCATACTTGGGCACATCCAGTTTACTACAACTTCTGAACTAGCAAGTCCTTCTCAATATTGGAATCACCATAACGCCCTTGCCTGTGCGTTCTCTCTAGCTTGGAAAAGACAGGATTCTCCATATTTTGTCAGATTTAATTTTCCCAACTTCAGCTGCATTGCACATACTCTTGTTCAACAAAAAGACATCGAGAGAAGGCCTTCACTATGCCTCTATCAGTCATTATTTTGCATACAACTACCATGCTCTTAGGAAGGGATAAGAACTCATTTTCTGTATCAAATCTTATTCCAAATTGATTTTTCATTCCCCATCTCTGAGAAAAAAAACGCCTCATGCAAAGTGACTAGGAAAAAACAAAGAAGTTAGTTCCCCCCACAAGGAGGGGGATTATTAAGCAGGCGATTTATGAAGTGTTAAATAGTAATAACAGATTGCATTATGACTAATACAACATCAAGAACATACAATTACTTACTATTAGGTGTTACTAAGCCAAGGGAAAACCTGACTGTCAAGAACTAATTCCTAGATAAAAATCAACTTTTTCATTCATAGTCTGTTAGGAGTACCCGAGTGCCACGGAAGAACTTGGGCACGGGGACTTTCTCATCAGTCACCACAGGCACACATCTGCTCCTGACAGAGACCCCCACTGTTCACACAGCTGCTCCCCGACACTCAGAGGAGCTGTAAGAGTATCGCTCCCCAGGCTCCCTTGCTTCTTCCCTACTGCCTCCACCGTGCAGTTATGCCACCTGTTATTTTCTTCTCCTCTAAGCCTCTTTGGGGTCCTCCCTATTGAATAGCTCTGGGTGTTGGCTTTGAAGACTTTTCCCCAAGATGTAGCAGATTTACGCTGCCCTGATTCTTATCAGTTCTGGTCCTAGGCATAAGGAAAAAAAAAAAAAAAAAACTGGTAAAACACCACTTTATGACAAAACTTTTACTAATATACTAAACTGAATCAAGAACCACGCAACTTTTCTCCTTTCCACTACATATACAATTTTCCTGTTACCCACTCTATTTGTTCAGGAGCCCATCTCCATAATTTTTTTTAAGAAGCCTCTGTCCTGCAACCAGCCCTGCAGAGAAATGACCTCCTGTCAGATCACAGTCCATTTGAAGAAGCTCTCACCAAGGACCACTCCCATTTTCAGCAAACAGGTAGGCAGTCGGCTAGGCCCTAACCTCATTTTCATAAGCCAAACACAAAACATTGCCTTCCAGATATTAAGTACCGACTCCACTATACTAGTAAAACTTTCCAGACAGCAATGACAATTTAGGTACCACCTATACGTTTTTATTTTGAACAGTAACAGTATCTGCATGCACCTGCTAAAACCGCATCTTAAACCTTCATCAGGAAATGCACATAAGCAATGAAAGTTTACTGGTACGTTTACACCTAAACTAGTCTAAGCAATACACAAAAATAAAAATGACAGAGATCATTTTTTTTTTCCCACGATACCCAAAGCAGTGTGTTGCAGCGCTGCGAATTTCAGCAGCTGGGAAGTATACAGGATTAGCCCCATGCTCAGTGACCTAGGAAGTGAATTATACTTTGTACATTACAACATCGGCTGCCAACTACGAGATACCGACACCACACTGCTTCCCCGCCACACACAGTAAAACTCAAATATAAATACGGCTTTTTTCACGATGTCCCATCCCAGCGTCTATGAAAGCCGTACAACTCGCCAAGGCCGTCCAGTTCTATGACTGTCTGCGTTCCCGCAACTCTCCTAATCGAGCTCCAAGGAGACCCAGGGCAATTCTGGAGAGAAATCCGAAGTCGGGCACCCTGCAACAAGGGGTGGGCAGCGATTCCCCGCAGCAGAAGTTGCCAGCACCGCAACTTCCCTCGTCAGCCTGCCAGAAGCCTACTGCATTCCAGCAAGGAAAATCACGGCTTTTATTTTTGGGGGGTTTGCGTTTTCTTATTCTTTTTCAGATTAACTGGCAAAAGCCCACAACGGGCTCAAACCCGCCCTACTGCGGGGTCACCGGCCACGCCACCCAACCCGCTGAACCGCCAGCCCCGTCAGACACCTCGTACGGCTTTACTCATGACAATCTGCCAAAAAACTCCAAGCCACCTAACGAGCCCCCGCCGAAACGCCCGTGAGCCGCCACCCAGGGCCGTGGGGAGCGGGCCCCCGCCTCGCCCCACGGCCTCGCCCCACGGCCGCGCCCTCCCTGCCCCACGGGCAGCCCGCGCGGCCCGCTCCCCCCCACCCGCGCTCCCCGTTACCTTCCGCCAGCAGCTCCTCGGGGGTGACCTGGTACCGCCCGACGGCGAACGCCTTGCCCAAGGCGACGCCGCTCCCTCCGCCACCCCCGCCGCCCGCGCCGACACCCGCCGTCCCGCCGCCGCCGCCGCCGCTCCCCTCGGACTTGGGCATCCGAGAAAACTTCTTCATGGCGAGCGGGGCCGCGCCGGGCGGCCGAGCAGGAAGCCCGCGGCGAGCCTGAGGCGAGGGGCGGCCGCTGCCCAAGGGCTGACCGGGGCGGGGAAGGGGCTGCCCCGCTTCACATGCCGGCCGCGGCCCCCGCCCCGC